>JACBWW010000361.1:0-42251 GCA_020086605.1 Lanius collurio | reverse complement strand
GGATTGCAGTATGTCATTTTTACAATGTAATTTAATAGCTAAAATTATAAACAGAGAACAAAATTTTTATAGATGTATCTCCCCCTATTTTATTCCTTAAATGTTTCTTTGTTATCTTTTGAACTGGTTTATTTTGTCAGACACTAATATTTTCTTGGTTCTAGTTAAAAGGTAAAGACACAAGGATCTTTTCTGACAATTGAGATATCTAGCCACTAGGATAACATAAACACATATTTAAGGAAACAAAAATACTACAGTAAAAGTTACCATTTTAATAGTGGCAGACTTAGATTTTAGCAAGGCATTTTCAATCCTCAGTAATAACTATGTCCCTTCCAGCTACAGAAAATAATGATGTTGTTAAGTTTAGAATATAGATACAATTTTTTTGTCAAGTAGAATTCATTTCTATTTGAGGACCACCGGCAGCCCTAATAGAGATTAGAACAGTTCCAGTCTTTAGACTGTTCTGGCCATTACTGTGAAAGAACTTAAATGAGTAATTTACATACTTGTCAATATCTGAGAGGTAAACATGCATGCCTGTTTTGGAAACCTAACATGGTTCAGAAGGAAAACACAAGTTTGGTAGCTTCTAGATCTAAATTCCAGCTTCACTTTTATTAAATGAGATTTAGATTCCCCAATACCTGCACATTTCAGTTGCCTAAATCTTCCTTCATGCAGTTGCTTTATATCATATTTTTATTTTGTTATTTTTCAATAACTATGATGAAAAAGGGTATCAGTACATTTAGTACTCTATCTTTATTACCTGTCTAATGGACAAAGCTTTAAAAAGATCAGTTAAAGTGAAACATTCACAGTCTTGTGAAGTTACTTAGGATAGGTCTCATTTTAACTCCATAAGCTTCAATAAAGTCCCTTGAAGCTGTCTAGAAAGGATTAATGATTAAAGAAAATTATGATGTTGGAAAGCTATACCTGAGAGAATAATCTATAAGGCATACTCACAGGGGCATGACTAGCAGGAGACCTAAACAAATGGTGAAGCTAGCTAAGTGGTGAAAGGACATCTAGACATGTATGGCAATGCATGCAAGGTTTCATCCACATATCTATTTAATATAAAGGCTACAGAGGCCCAAATTTTAAGTGTCCCATCATTTTGTTGGGACACTCAAACCAAGCTAAACAACAAATACTTGCTACTCAGAACATGGAAAAGCTAATAACAGGAAAGATGTAATGGGTCACAGTCCAATCTTATAATCTTACCACATCACTGAATTCTTTTATTATCTGTATTTAAGTTGAATTTTCTCACATACATTACTGGCTCCTTTATGATGTCTGTTTCAGAACCTCTTTGTTTCTCATTAAAGCTGCAGCCCAGCTACAATAATTGGTAGTTTATACCATTTTGTTCCGACAGGTTTTTTTGTTTTAATAGCTATTTTGCATCTTCAGTATTAGACTCTCTTTCAGCACAGGTTTACAGAAAATACTGAACTTCTCTCTCAGTCAGTGTTTTGATATCTCTTCAGTCTTTTCTTAAATCCACCATTGCTTAAATCTTCAAAAATAGGCTGTGTCTCTGCCTTTTTGCAACTACTGGCTCCCCCTTCAGAAAGGATGGTCAGACTTGTTCAAGTGAGGTCTAATCACTGCCTTGCACAGTGCTTATCCTTATAAAATAAAGATAAAAAGATGTTATTTCTAGACACACAAAGATCTTCTTTACACGTGTTTGCAGCTGTTCCTTTATAATTGCGAAACTTACACACCCTCATTATTTCAAACACTGCTGGTTTTCATGACATTCAGTTTTTCCAATATCACATTCTGAAGGCCTTGGTAATGACAGCACTACCATAATGAAAAGCTTCAGTGGATCGATGCTGCGTTTATTCCACAGGGTCCCTTGTGGACACTCTCAGGCAGCACTCTGCCAGCACCCACACCTGCACACAATCTCACCCTTGCGGGCAGTCGTGAACAGCCACTCACACACACAGTCTGAGCACAAACGGGAGACAAAGAGGCCAGAGGGGTTCTCTGCATGAAATTACAAGGCCTTTAATGGCAACACACCCCAAAGGAACAGAGGCAAGAAGAAACCAAAACCAAATGCCCACACCAGTTTTATATTAGAGCTCCCAAAGGTGGGCAGAGCATTCAAACCCAATAGTCTGAGAACTAGAGGGCAGAGGCAAGATTGAGTGACATAACAGGCGGCAGTGGGAAAAGGGATGGGAGGGTGGAGACGTCCAGTGACCAGCAGAATCTAGACAAAGGGAGAACTTTCTAGTACAGTGTTGTAGGGAGAGATCACTTTTAGGGTAATTTGGGGGGTGTAAAGTGGACTTAGCCACAGCAACTCTACGGAGCTTTTTTCTATGGGTCAAAATCTAATTTTCTTGCTCTGGAACCAGGACAATCTATTGAAAATAACTACTTGCATTTCTACTTTGTAATGCTTTCTAAAAGACTGACACACATCCAAGAATGCCCAGCCTCTTGAGGATTGAAACAATGCACCACAGTATGAGTTCTGAATTCAAGCTCTTGCTTCGAGCCTTTTGGAGGGGGAATCAAAACACACCCTAAAATGATATCAAACATTTGTCTGATATCTTAGGAAGGCAAAACTTTTTGATCACTTTTCTTAATTAGCCAGAATGTTAATATTGTTTTCTCCTCTGTACTAAAAATGTCAATGGTAGTCTAGAATCTTCTTGAACTTTTTGTAACAAAAGAGAAATATTATATCAGATATGGCTCTTAGTCATGTTTGATGGTTTATTTTCCATATTTAACCAGTGTCTTTGCTTAGTGCTCACTGAATCATGTACATAAACCAGCTTAGGCAGCAATAACTTAGTTATCTTTATAGTGCATTGCATTGCGAAGTACAGACACATCCAAACAGTTTCTAGATTTAAACTCATATTCCACTTAAATGAGGCCTAATTAGGGAAACTACATGTTGAATACAACTGACGAATTTTAAAGGTTTCACCAAAATATCAGTTTCTTTAACTTTTCCATGATTCTTCTATTTTAATATCAGTAACTTCTACGTTCTATGTGCTTTTAAACATTACACTGACAAAAAGTTGTGTGGTTTCATTCTTAATTCCTCATATTTCTTCAGCAATTTTGATTTTTTATGGGTTTTTTTTTTTTTTAGTTTCTTCTATCCTTTTATAGTACCTTAATACAATACTTAAGATAAAAACAAACACAAAAAGCCTCAAAACAGAGTAAAATAAATGCAGTCAACATACAACAACTATTATTTTTAACACTTTAATATAAGGATTGAACAATCATCTGTGGGGGTGCTCATCTAATTGCCCTTCCTCCTATCCATCTTACTCGGTAAAGAGAAAGGATAACAGAAATGATAATGTTGTATTAGAGTTGAGATTGCTTTAGTTTCTAGAAGTCTTTCTGTCAAGTGGGATGAATTAAAAAAATAAAAACAAAGTGACTATCTCCAGCATGATGAAAAAAACCCCATATTCTCAAAATTCACTTCTTCCTATCAGACTCTCACTGATAAGGCAACAACAAAATAAAATTTAATTAAGACCAAAAATGTATACAGTTCATACTACTATTACTAAAAAAAGAGACTCCAAATCTTACAGTCCCAGAGGAAAAAGCACAAAATATAGTGGCACCTTCACTGCTTTCTACAATCAGCTTTCAAAATATAAAATTCAATGTTTGTCTTCCTTATAGTGATTAACACATTCACACCAATTTTCTGCTTCTTCCCTGCAGATACATGGCAGCAATGAGCCTATTATTGTTCATTTGACTAACTACAGATCCAGCTATTACAGATCACTTTGAAGCTTTCATAAAGTATGAGCGAGAACATTCTTTTAAAGTACTTTCAGTGCCTCCCAATTTGATAAATACATGCATTTACTGTCATAAATACAGGGAAGATTTAGAAAATGAGGGAAATTATGAAATGTGTTACTACTTTTTTGCAAATTTTTTGGCAGTTTTATTAAAAGTATGTGTCAGAGCATAACTGAGGTGTTTTACACAGATAATAAAGGTTCCTAGAGAAACAATACTTATTAAACTTAAATATTCTCAGAAAAATACAAGTCCATACTGTTAAGAATGAGATTGAAATTTTGTTTATTTTCTGTAGAATAAAAGTTGATAATACTTGGGTTTTCTTTGGTTTAAAAGCAGATGATAACCTCATTAATCTCAACTTTGAACTTTCTATTACATTAATGTGCTTGCTTCTTTTTTCCCAAGTCACCTTTAGTTCTTTTTCATTCCTCAGCCATACTTGCATCTTGGTATTCAATATGCAGGTTGAGGCCAATCTCAATTCCCTAGTTCTGAAGGGAGAAAATTAATTCTGTGTTACACGTGTTTTCTCCATATGGTTATTTGCTTTTACCTTTTCACTGTTGAAGTTTTGAGGTTTTTTGTCAGCTTGATTTTGCTTCTACACTTTTCTGGCTTTCTATTTTGTACAAATGGAAATCTAGTTTCTACCAATTGGAATTTTTATCTAGAATCTACTTTCTACCAATTTGGAATTTTTTTTCCTGATATGAGAGGCATACTGAAGAAGTATAAAGCAAAATTTAAAACCAATTTGTGTTCTAATATTATTCCACTTAGAAGATAATCAAACTTTAATGAAACCCCAAATAATTGTTATTTTTAAAATTGAGGAACAGTCCTCATTTTAAAAAAAGTAATTTAAAAATGACAAATTTTCATTACCCTTTGCTGGGAAGATATTTTGTTCTCTCTTGCTGATTAGACTGGTCTGAGGAGAGTGATTTCAAAAAGTCCTAGTGTCCCAGCTGAAAGACTCAAGACCTTTTGTTGCATTTCTCAGCTGATAATTCTGGGTGTTCTGAGTGAAAACAGGTAAATTCCTTGTGAGTCATACAAGCTCTCTGTTACTGGCAAGTATTTCACATCTCCTTGGCTTCTAGAACTCTACTGAGAAAGTAGTTTCTAGCTTTTTTCCTTTTTATTTTCATATTTCCATAAAAATTATAGAGACAAATTTTCTTCCTTTGCTTTCCTCACTGTATTTATGTGGCAAAAAGTCCTTTATGTTCTACTGGGCAAATTGTGAAATTTCATAACTGTTCAAATATGTAGTTAATTACAGATAAAAATGGCTTAAAAGGACTTTTCCTAATTTACAGTCAGCTCAAACAATTCATTGATAGATATTTTATTTATATGTACTACCTGCAAATAGGAGATAAACTTTTTTTAAAAAATAAATTAATAAGTTCGTGTTTATACCTAAAATTTACAAAAGCCTAGTAATTATAGTGTCAAGGCATCAGTTTGGTCCACAGCCCACACGTGGTGTTTTGACGTAGAAGTGCATGAAGTGAACAGATTAGAAGGAAGATTGCCTACTGTTTGGAGAGTCCTGAAAATATCTGCGCCTGGTAGGAAATGTGAGGAACAAAGTGTTCCTCTTCAGAACAACTTGTCTTGATTTAGTATTTTAAAGTGTGAGGTTTAATTAAAGAAAAAAATAATCTTCAATGACTAATTGCTATTGACACCTAAATATATTCTTACTTAGTAAATAACTGACTAAAACCAGCTTTTAAAAAACACCTATTTTTTACAACATTCCAAGGCATTGAATGCATCTCCCAGCAGGAGCTGATGTTTTAATGATATAACACTGTACCTCCTATAAAGAAGAGTAATGTCATGAAGCATTGTAGAAAAACTAATTTATCAGGACTTGAAAAGCAGTGTACCAATAGATTCAGATAAATCTGACTTCCACTTAAGTTTTTAAGGCAAGATTTACTTTCTTTCAGATCAATTTAATCACTTTTTTTTAACAAGACAAAATTAGAGCTAACCTTTTAATTATACTGTGATGCTAGTTCCATTACTGTGTTTAGTTAATGCCGAATACACCTCCAACGAGGATTTGCAAATAAAGTGGAAGTTCTTTTGGTTATTTATCTTATATTTATATATAAGTCTATAATATTTAAAACTGTCCAGTTGCAATGGAATTTTCTTTGATAATTATTTCAGTTTCACTTTATCTTACAGCAGCCAGTAGACATCTTTATTTAGAAGTTCAAACACCTAAAAAACTTAGTATATCCACATTTACGATGAAGATGGGACTAGGCAAAAATAATGTGGAGACTGCACACTGTTCCTCTGATCTGCTCTGTATATTTGTTATCCAATACTGCCTGTTACCAGCATGACTGTAATCAATAAACCCCACAGTTACAAGTTATCCCACTTTCTGAACATAGAATTATTTGATTAACCTTTGCCTTTATGTAACAATATTTGTCAGTTGTCTTTACAAATCCTTTAATGTGCAATATTAAAATTCCACTCAGTCTGGGAATGAAAGTAGATAAGCAGTTTTCTCTCAGGAATAAATTATTTAGGTAGATTAAAAGCAGCACATATACTTGTGTATATATAGGAAATAGCAGATCTACACATACTAATAGCCCTTTTTAATAGGTATTCGTTACAGAGAGAACATGAAGCAGGGGAAGAAGATGGAGAGACGGTCGGTATTGTTTACAAAATTGCAGTCCGTCTGCAGTGCATTTCCTGTGCAACAACACAAAACAAAGGAGTGCCCCTGATCAGCATGTGTTGCTTCTTCTGCTTTAGGGTGGTGTTCAGCTTGCCTTATTCACAAGTTGTTAAACAAGCTCAGGTTGCTGGTTTTGGCTGGGATAGAGTTAATCTTCTTCACAGTGGCTGATATGGGACTGTTGTAATGGGGAATCCTTACAACAAGTATAAGACAGCGATGAACTTGGAAGGAAAGATGAAGTGTTTTTTCTTTAGATGTTCAGGGATGATTTATTCCTCCATCCACATGGCTGGAGTTCCCAGGCAGACCCCAGTCATGGGACTCTGCTCTCTTCCCCGGGCCCCAGGCACACACACCACCCAATCAGGAGCAGGTATGGGGCACATGTGACAATAGGGACAGGGACAGACCCATATCCTGCAGGGTCCCTCCCCCAGGGACTTCAGGGGAGGGGCACCTCCACAATTCACCCTTTCTTTTTAAATAAAGAACATTGGAAACAGTTGGATAAACAACAAAACAATTTCAAAGGAAATGAAGCCACTGTCTTGACTCCCCAAATGTCCAAACAGATTTTCTTTGGAACATCAGAAGGGAGACAGGACTTGAGCATGCTTCAGATGGAAACTGAGTCAGGAGAGGGTTTTTTCCTTTCTGTACCTGTTGGAATCTTAAAAATGACAGTTAATTTCTTCCCTCCTTCCTTTTCATCCCCCCATTAGCATTGCAAAGGGGTTCATGGCAAATGGAAAAGCCTGGTTTTGTGAGGGGAACCAGAAAGGGAAATTTGGTCTGGGCATATATGGGGAAAAGGGACGTGGGATAAAAGGGGAAGGTGGGATAGGGGAAAGTATAGGGATTATGGGGATATTGTCTAGCATATCTACTACCTTGCACAGGGCCTGTAACACATGGTGCCTGCAGGCCCTTTCTTCCCTGTGCAACTTTAAATTCTACTCTCTCTCCTTCTTCTAAGTTTGGAACATCACTTTTGGGGTTATTTCTCACAATAGCAGATTTATAGACAAAAATACTCTCTCCAGTATCTTATTTCTCAATAAGAAACCGTAATTTTTCTTTACATTATACCATTTTACAGTTCCTAAAACCTTAGGTGTAATAATTTTTTCCCTTTTTCTGAGTTCCTTTGTTCTTGCTTTCACTTTCGGTTTTTCTTGCTCTCGCACTGGAGCTGCCACAGCCGGGACCGCCAGGGCCGCCAGCGCGTTCCTGTTGTGGGGTCTTTACTCCTCGGGACTGCCTGTGGGGCTGTGCAGGTCCAGTCTGGCCGTGCTGCTACACTCCGCCACTGCCGGCTGCTCCGCCATCAGCCCCTTCTGCACCACCACTTGTCGCTGTGCTCGCTTCTCCTCTGCAGCTCCCCATGACTGCAGCTCCACGCTTTCTGGGCGTTCGTGCGGCCGCGCCCTGTAAGGCACTTGTGTGTACGTGGCTTTGTACCACCAGCACTGCTGTCGCTGCTGCTGCTGTTGGCTGTGTCACTGCCAGGCACTAGTGCGGTTCCCTTCTCATCCCCACGCTGCTCCAGCTCTACTCAGCGTGGCTCACCGTGGTCGCCATAGCAACTGCCGCAATCGCTGCTGCCTTTCTTGGTGCGAGGCTTGGGCTCAGGCCACCGCCCACCACACGACATGGGGCAGCCATTGCCGGGACGCGCCTCTGCCACTGCCGTCCTTGCCGCTGCCCTCGCTGCTTGCGCCTTTGCTCTCGTGGCTTACTTTATATGTTTTTCAGCAGCTATTTCTACTATCTGTCCTTCTTTATTCCCTGTAAGAATACCTCGGAGACCCCTAGGAATGCACTCTCACATCCAGCGTCTTTGTCATTGCTCTCTCGCCTGCTGTCACTTGGGAATGCACTCCGATACAGGGATGGGATCTGCTCTATGGCTTGTGCTTTTAGGGGGGCTGGGCACCTCCATCACAGGCACCTCAGCCGTAGGCACCTCTGTGTTACTGGGACCGAGTATATGCTTTATGAGAGCATCTTCAATTGCAAAAGATGCTAGGATCAATTCTACTACCATTTCACTTCTTGACTGGATCGTTATCAACTCATCGATTTCTTTCCAAAAATTGTGTCCTCTAGTCATAGGAAAACCAACATCAAAAATTAAGTCTTGAGTGACATAAAATAAATTCTTGAAAAGCCAGTTAAAGAAGTGTTCTAAATGTCCTGTGTCCAGTTTTGCATTTTGTTTCGCTAGAATTTCTTTCACTTCCAAGTACATTTTTTTTCTGTGGCTCAGATAGCCACAGCTCCTCTGATTTCTCCATCTGGTCAGAAAGTACAGCCAAAAACAAGACAATAAGAAAGTTCAATTACTCACAATTCACATCGGTGTACTCCGGACCTTTAGAAATTGTTTTCAGGGATTGAATGTCCACATATCTCCACAATCTGTTGTAATGAGGGGAATCCTTACAACATATATAAGATAGAGATGAACTTGGAAGGAAAGATGAAGCGATATTTCTTTAGATGTTCAGAGATGATTTATTCCTCCAGCTGCATGGCTGGAGCTCCCAGGCAGACTCTCCAGTCATGGGACCCTGCTCTCTTCCCGGGCACCCAAACCAACCAATCAGGAACAAGTGTAGGCCATACATGACATGGGGACAGGGACAGGGACAGACTCGTACACTCCAGGGTCCTTTCCCCCTAGGATTTCAGGGGAGAGGCACCTCCACATGGGACTGTATTGGATTTGTTCTGAACACAGTTTTGATAATATAAAGATGTTTTTGTTATTTGTGTAAGCTTAGCAAGGCTTACACAGAGCCAAAGCCTTTTGTGCTATTCATATGGCCATGCTGGCAAGGAAGTTGGGTGTGCATGGGAGGAGACACAGCCAGGACAGCTGACCCCAACTGACCATGGGGATATTCCATTCCATATGACATCGTGCTCAGTACATAAAGTGGAAGAAGAAAGAAGTAAAGGAATGTTTGCAGTGATGGCATTTGTTTTCCTGAGTAACCATTATATGTGGTGTGGCCCTGCTCTCCTGGAGATGCCCATGGGAAGTGGTGAATTCATTCCTTGTTTTACTTTGTCTGTGTGCACAGCTTTCATTTTCCCAATTAAAGTGTCTTTATCTTGAACCTATGAGCCTTCTGTCTTTTACAGTCCCAATTTTCTCCCCAGTCCTACTGGTGGGGGAGTGACAAAGCATCTGTGTGGGGCTTTGTTCCTGGCTGGGGTAAAACCACAACATTTTGGTATCTATGAGCTGTCATTTCCATCAGCCTGTGAAGGCTCTGCAAGTTAAGATTCACAGGTGCTGGTAGAGCTCTCTTGAGAACTTCCCACTAACAATGCAGCAGAGTCTTTCCCCCCACTCCAATGTGGGTGCCTCCCACAGGAAACAATCCTACAAAAACTTCTCCAGTGGATGTCCAACCCACAAACAGCAGTTCTCCACAAAATGCTGCAATGTTGGTCACTCTTTCATTCCCTCAAGAACAGCCTGCTCCAGTGTGAGACCCCCACAGGATCAAAAATCCTAACAGCAAACCTGCTCCAGTGTGGGTTTCTCTCTCTATGGGTCTACAGGTCCCTGCCAGGATCCTGCCCAGCTCTGGTCTTCCACAGGGTCACAACCTCCTCTCAGGGCTCCACCTGCTCTGGTGTGGTATCCTCCCCGGGCTGCAGATAGATCTCTGCATCCCTCCATGGGCTGCAGGGGCACAGCTGCCTCTCTATCGTCTGCGCCATGGGCTGCAGGGGAATCTCAGCTCTGGTGCCTGAAGCTCTTCCTGCCCCTCCTTCTTTGCTGACCTGAGCTGTTGCTCTCATATATTCTTATTTCACTCTTCTCTGGTCATAATTACATCTGCACAATAACTTTTATATTTTCTTTCTTAAGTATGTTGTCACAGAGGCATTACCACTGTTTCTGGTTGGCCCAGCCTCGGCCAGCAGCATGTTTGTCTAGGAGCCAGCTGTCACGGGCTCTGCCAGACAGGGAGGAAGCTTCTGGCAGCTTCTCATAGAAACCACTGCTGTTTCCCCTCCACTACCAAAACTGAGCCATGCAAACCCAGTATAGAGGTGCATAAGAAGAGACAAGGTATGCTGAAAAGATAAACCCTTCTTTTTCACTTAACAGAACAGAATTAAAACACATCACCTTTTTCCATTGTTCATAGCATTTAGATGAGATTTATCATGCAGAATTAACCTAGACAGCAGTCAAATATTATTGTATTTCTTAAAGAATCTTAAAATAAATATACTGATAGAGGGGCTTAGATTTTAGAGGTTAATTGCTGATTGTGGGTATTGCTTGTACTGCAAAACTTTGCAGCTGCTTGCTAAACAATGTATATTGCTTGCTCAACATTTTTTATGCTGGCCAGGCAAAGGATGTATGGGAGGATAAGGGTAGGATGCCAGACCATTGATAAGAGGAAGAAACCATGACCAGAGATTCTGCTTTTGGACCCTGGAACTGACTTAAACCAGCTTTGGGGTTTGGACTTGGAACAGGAACTTAGAGAGCACGCGCAAAGAAGCAAGGTGAAGAGTTCAAATCTGAGGAGGACTACTTACTTCATCAGAAGAAGACTTTACTTCATCTCGGAGACCCTGGCTCACCAGGCAGCACTGATCAGGTGTAATAAAATGCTAATGATGTTCGAGCTAATTATAATATGAAGCAGGGGCAGGCGATGAGTGTGTATAGGCACATTGTGTGACCTGATGCATACGTAACTTGTAACCAGATATACACCAAACCAAATGCCACAGAGGGCATGCAGAATTTTTGGGAGCTACCTCCCATGCGTGCAGCACTGCAATAAACATACCTACTTTACAACTTTATTACTTGTGGTGTCTTACTGCAAATCAATACACACAGAATAATTTTAGTAGTGAACTGTTTTCCGAAGCACAGACTCCAGTGCTGTAATTTGTGACCTTCAAGGGGAATGGGCTAAAACTGATTAGTTGATACACAGACACTGATATAGCTCATTTCTGAAATAAATATAGAAGAATGTAAATAACAATTACATTACCTAGCAAGTTCCTTTAACTGTACCATTTACCTGCTTCCCACATTCTGTCTCCAACCTCCTCTAGTGTTTGCTTGATCATGGCACTGTTGACAGCATGACAGCAAAGTTGACCTCTTTTCAGAAAGCAAATTGTTTGTGTTCCGACAGCAAACAATGAGAGGGTGGCTGTTTTTATGAGTGGCTAATCTTCATAGGCTTTGGTGTTTTTTTTCTGTGAAAGTGTTTTTTGCTGTTGCAAAAAAAAAATCTAGTTATCATAAACAGTATCTCCCTAGTTAGCTGTGTTTTGATTTAAGAAATGGTGCTCTGAGCATTTTTCTCACAAGATTTTTACAGGCATGTATTTTTAAAAATACGTGCAAAAATGCAAAGAAAATTCTAAGTACATATGAAAACATGCAGAATTTCACAGTGAAAGGCTATGATTTTAAGGAAAATCAGTAATTTTATGTTTAATTTTCAAGTATGATGAATCAAGAATTAGGATTATCCATGCAGTTATAACAAAAGTTTACTTAATAAAAACAATTTTGGAGGCTGTATCTTATAAGACAGTAAAAACTGTTTAGAATGCCTGTTTCCTATAAAAGCAAGGGTTAAAATAGGATGTCTTTTAAAAATTAAACTTATGTAAACAGGTTAACTTTAAATATTTGTCAAATAGTTTGTGAAAATTAATTTGCTCTTTGAACACATACTGAGCTTTCTGCTATTCAAAGAAAACTTTCCTCATGTTTACATTTCTGAAGCTCTCCCAACTTATCAGAAGGAAAATTTACAGTAAAATTACTTAAAGCTTTAGACATCTTGGCAGTTTATGGAGTCAGCACAGATGACAGAGTAATAAGCTTTTAAGAACTTAATCTGAGGCAGAGGGGAAGATTCATCATTTATCTTAAAATTTTGAGAGTGATTCTTCACTGATATCTCTTGTGATTAAAAAAATAACACGGTTAACAAGTAAGAAAAATTTTGTGTTCTTGCTTTCTCTTTTTTTTTTTTTCTTGCTGTAAGACGTTGATTCATTGATTACATTGGAAAAAAACTTGCTCAAGGTACCCACCAGCTCTTACATTTCCACTCTGACACGCAAATTATATAAAAGCTGTTCTCACAGCTACTTAAGGTTGGCCCGATTTCCTATACAACATCTCAGAATTGCTTTATTGAGAAAAAATAGGAGATGAAGTTAAAGAGATTTTGTTTACAAAGCAAACTGATGAGTTTTCCTCCAGAAGCAAGGGAGCTGTTGGGTTCATTAGGAAGTCAAGGCAAGCAGCAGCAGTGGCCCTCTGCTATCAGAAAGCCCTGTGACACTTGTACGAGAGTTCTCCAAGTCTCCCATCCTGTTTGATGCCAAATAAACATCGCAAAGTCATCACTCAGCTCTACAATCGTTTAACAACAGAGTAACAGTGTCTGGTTTGATGATTCAGATGCCATTGACTGATGAGAAACTGAGGAATTACAATAGATCAGAGATGAGTTTCTCAGGAAGTAAGAAATTTAGACCATGAACTACTGTAGAAAATGGTCACAAATGGAATAGGAGAAGGAAGGCACTTTTTTCTGATATCTTAGACTTTCTTTCTATGCTTTTTTTCTTGAAAAGAAACCATAGTGGAGACCATGGAAACAAAGGAGAAATATGAATGATATGAGAGACAAGTTAGTTCTACACAGTGCAGTTTGGAAAGCATGGCAATTACCAGGGAAAAAAATTATGCTTCTATAACTGTGTTTGAGTTAATTTTTTTTTTATTTCTTCACTAGAAAGACCACCTAGCTTGGGGGCAAGATTTCTGATGCTACGTTTCACTTTAACTAGGTGACTTTTAGTCACGTGTATCAGTTTCTTATTTTTGTGGCTGACAAGGAAATTATTTATGATACTATTACACATTGGAACTTCTCACACCATACAGCAAGGGATATATTCCACACAACTAACACCTATATAACTAATCGTGAGCCATAAGGACGCAGTCACAGAACTTTAAATTCTTGGGGCAAGAAACTTATAAATTCAATAGAATTTTTTTTTTTTAAAGAAAATAGCTGTAGGTAAAAGACAGGAAAAACAGAAAAAAAAGAAGGAAATTATTTTCATCTTATTAAAATTAAGGAGTAGATTTAGTAAGCAGTATACCATGTTTTCTCGCTACACTCTTATTTCAAGGTACAGCATGATAAGAAAGACAAATTCTCATTCTTCTTTGAATAGTAAAGGTATGCAATGTATTCTACCATTTTTTTTTCTTTTTTCTCCATAATTCTATGGAAATTAGACTTCAAATATTGGTAAGCAAGTTGTCATCTGAAACAAAAACAGAAAAAAAGGAAAGATAAATTCTCGTGGGTCTAATATACATGATATAAAACATTAACTACCTTAGAAGCTGTTTAATTTAAAATATTTGTATTTTTGTTTTGAATAAACAGATGTCTTTGTTCACTGTTACTATTCTGAGAAAATTAGAAATACTGAAAGTTAAAGACGGTGTATATGAGAGCAAGTTAAAATACAGCATAATAGGAACAGAGCTTTGCATCATTTAACTCTTACAATGCACGGGCTGAGTTAAAAGGAGTAAAGTCAATCTGGCTTTTTTGCCTAGCTGTCTTCAACAAAAGTTTACAGTATTTGAAAAAAAGAGCGTGACTCCAATCTGCTCTGAGAATAAAGCTCACAATATAACAATTCATTAACTTTGTTTTGTATTCATCAGCTCCCTTTCACTACATGTTCATCACCTGTGCAGTGTCTTTCTGGATTCAGTAGTTCGGATCTCGGTTGTACAAGTATTATTTGCTGCATTGTGTAACACTTTAAAAAACTGCCTGAGCAGGTGTATGGTTCCTTGGATTCTTGTGTGACCACAGTAGCTAGGAACTGTAAAAACCACAGAAGTGTCTAAAATACTCCGCCTGAAATCTTCATAGAGAGCCAATACTGAAAATAAAGTAGAACAGAAAAGACACAATGATGATGGCAGGCAAAGCATTTCTGTTTCTTGAAGAAACAAATAACAGGACTGAAAAGTAGTGCTAGCAACCTCAGTTTAGAGACTAAAATGCCATAATCTGAACCATGGCCTGGGATCTCAAATTCAGACTCCATACCACTCCATACCATACCATATGCTTGGTAAACATATACAAAGAGATCTTATATTTCTTTATCTATTATAGAAAACCAGTTTTTTGTTAAAAAAACCCCAAAATTATTTTTAACCTTCTTTAAATGCAGATTAATATCAAATATATTTTATGTTCAGAAGCCATCATGTGGTTTAAATCTTACAGCTACTGTTTTTCCTGGTAACTATAAGCTTCTATAATTTTTTATAATATTTAACATTTTTGTGTCCTTCAACTCCATCTGTTCCTATCTTGCCTCACAATTTACCAGGTACTTGTTTCAGAAGACAGTACATATATTCAATGACTAGTCACTAACATGTCCCGTCCAAGATAAAATTTTGTCTCTCAGTGGTTTAAATTGCCAAGAGAACTCTCATTTAAACAAATGGGAAATTGTAATGTAGAATAATAAAATAGTTCATCAGAATTATAAATTGCTTTACCAAGGCGTAAAATAAATTTCAGCAAACTGTCCGTAAAATTAAGTTGTGCTTCACTTAAAAATAATCTGTAACGTGACAGGAACAAAATTCATATTATCTACCTGTTCCTGCCTATCAGCCTAGGGCACAGAGCACAAATCCAAGTAACATGAGATAATCAACACCAGGAATCTGATCATGTATCCGAACACAGTGAATATCTGGCATGTTAACTCATTTTTCAGATTAAAAGGTAAGTGTTTTCTAAAGTCTTAGTTAAGGGTAGGAATATTTCTCATTGTTTATATATACCTCTTGCCTTTGGATTTCTCCCTTTTCAAATACATGAAAATGTAATTTCTTTTTCTTGATGATCCATTTCCAGCCTTATGCTACTTCTACTTTGTTGTGCTTCAAGAAGATGGAAGTAACTCACACTTTCAGGGCACCTTAACTCTGAGTTACATTCTTGGGCCAAATGATCTTCATAACTCTGAAGGAAACATTATATTAACTGCACATAAAGAGTGCAGTATTCCCAGTTCTCTTTCCATGTATACTGTTTTGGGTACACAAGGCCTTGCAGAAAAATACACTGATAATAATTATTTTTTTCTGTATTCATTAGAATAGAATTATTATAGGTATTGCTTGGATAGAATAGTCAACACTGCTGATAGATAGTTTTAAGTTAGCTATTTAACTCAATCAGTACCCTCTACTTTCTACATATCTCCTGAAGAAATAGTTGTGATGAGCTACTTTATTATAACACTCAAACCTATTTTGCTCTTATTTCCATCAGTTAATAAACATCCTTAATTTTCCACAGAGATTTAGGCTTTTGGGTTTCCCCATTCCACTGGATGAAACTACTCTGCAAATCAGATAAATGTTCAATCTGAATACTCTGGTTAATCATGTTAACATTTTGTGATACAAAAAAAAAAAAAAAGCACTATGCTTGCAGGGAGCTTGAAAAAACTCCAGTACCTTTATTTCAATGTTATGAAACTTGCCATCCTTTAAACATACAAACACCTGAAAGAAATGTCATGAGGCAGTAACACCTATATTTTGACATTGTTCTTACTAAATAAATTAGTAATAAACACAGGGATATTGGAATAGGTACTGATATAAATGCTAGTTAAGATAAAGACTAGTAAAACCTTAAACATCACACTTTATCAACAGTCACATTTTTTGTATTGTATGACAAAACCAATGTCAGAAGAAAGCTCGGGCAAATTAATTAAGACTTGTTGCTGACTTATGGTCAAGTATGAGATCAACCATACAATCTACACATACCCAAGCAAGTCTTTCATAATATGAGAGGCCTACAGAAAATGGCAATGAAGAGTTCAGGGTGATAGTCTAGTTTAGCATGAAAGAAATCATATTCATAATACAAAGACAAAAATCTTCTGTTGCAAACTTACTGTTTTGCTAAAGAATGTGCAGATTTGTGTCTGAAGGTATTAGAGAGATTTTTCCCTACTAAAAGCAGCTCTGAGGGAGGTCCATGACTGCACAGGAAACACACTGATAGAGTTCAAGAGATGTGATGAATGCAATTTTGTTATGACTTTGATTTATCATAAAGATACTATCACAGCACACACAATAGTATTGATTTCCTCTCAACAGACAAGAGTTCAGCTGCAAAACCACGTGATGGGCTCTATTTGCACTGGCATTGTAGTAATTGACAGTATAAACCTCTGTATCTACACAACTCACACTCTTGCCTTCCACTGCAGTGTGATACTGGCTTAAACCAGTAAGACACTGCTGTCTTCTCCCAAATATCTGTTATCCTATACTTTTTCCTACACATCAGATATGCTCTCCTCCAGCTCGAGCCATCAGCTTTCACACACAAACAGCACTGCACATCCCGTCGCACTTCCAGTATCATTCACCCACCATCAGGTAACTTAACTGTCAAATTTTTACTGTTAATTTTGCACTTGTCCAGTCTTAAAGGAATTCTCAACACCTGGACCCAAGAGAATATTTCTTCAGTTAAGGCAAGTGAAACATAATCATTTCATGAAGCTTTTTTCCTTTAGTCAAAAAACACACTTAGATTTTTCTAGCTGTGGTTGAAACAATGGCATTGTTCTGGAGACTAAAATGACCTCTTGTTCAGAGCTGAATTCTGTTTGGTTTCATTTTTATAAGGTCAAACCTAGGGGAAAACTTCCAAATGTTGAAAGACAGAAGATTTATCATCTAACTGTGTGGGAGTTTCAGCACTGAGACACTTGGTAGTGATCATGGCAGTGATGAATCGGGGGTAGAAGTGTGAGAAACAAAGGTTTGTAACTTCTGCTGTCAAAGCAGTTGTTATAATTCATAATCATAGACAATTCTTGTTAAACATACTTGTTTTAGGCAGCTTTAAAATAAAATTTAGGGAAAAAAACAACAAAACTGTCAAAAAACCTACTTTCCCTTATTTTTATTTTTTTCTTCATTTTCAGTAGTCATTTTTGATTTGCAAATCTTCATAAGAAAACTAATAGGTGAGACCATTTCCCTGACGTGGCACATTTACTATGTAGAATATTTAGTAGAGCTGGAATAAAAAAATAAAGTTATTATGAAATTGACTTCCTAGCTAACCCTTAATCCCTTTCTGTCTTCCACGTCACAAGATTTTGTAAATGGCAGGTTTTAATCCAGTATGGCCCTTGTTTTAAATTTATATTACTAGATACTATATAAATCCTAATATCACTGCCTTTTTTTTTGGTGCCATTTGTATTACATTTGTGAATCCCATGGCAAAGCTCTATAATAAACATTTGTGTATTTTAAATGGAAATTTAACAGATTTTTGCAGCATCAGCTGCCTTTTTCTCCCCTCTGCTTCTCAGTGTTTTTGCTACCACTCTCCAGCACAGAATCCAAATGAAGTAACAGCCTCTTCCAATTTGAATCTCACCCTACAACATATACACTGCCACTGATATTCAGGCGATTACCTAGTTCCACATAGAAAATTATGCACAATTTAATCTAATTCAGTCACCATTTATATTGCTTAAAAGCTATTCTTTAATGCATTCAAGAGAATAAAAAACACCATCTTCAGGAACTACATTACTAGCAAACTAATTCAGTTTGCTAGCAATGTAGCAACACACTACTGTAGAAATTCTTATTGGTAAGGTAGCAAAACAGTAGTCAAATAACTAATTTCCAGAAGGCTTTACAACAGCTTTATTTCTGTGGGGAAATCTGTTTGTTCTGACTGAGCATGAATTAACCTTTGAGTTGTGATGGCATATAAGGAAAAAATTGAAACTATTAATCCCATAGACCAAGATAATCAGAGTTTATATTCAGTCTGGGAAGCATTGTATCTCTGTTTAACATGAAAATAAATATTTTAGCTTATTTTTGTTTCTCTAGGCACATCTCAATTCTAATATATTTCAGTCAAATTCTTTTCCATTACCCTTCAGACCTGTATTTTTGTGAGCTAATTTCTTTGGTATTTTCAATGCTATACAAGAAATCACTACAGTTAGGTTTAAATAAGACTGCATAAAGGAAAAGATAAATGGTTCTAGACAGCCATACTGCTTTTTGAAGTACTGAACTGTGCTATAGGTTGACATATCCTTAAAACTGCTGCTAAATCATGAAGGCTCAAAAGTCGGAACAGATTATTGAAATGTTCTTAAGTGGATTTTTGACACCATTTTTACTTGAGCTATGAGGATATACTGCAGCATGAGGTGACATTCAGAAGTGGTTTTTGACATGAATTACATTACTACTTGTCAGAGTATGCAATGGAGATCATAGTATGTATAGACTTTTCATATATTACGTGATAGGTAATGGATTTTTTGAAAGCATTTTATGATGTAATACATTAACCTATAATGTAAAATATAAATATATGCATTTTTAAGTCATTACATACTTCATTAATAAATTATTAAATACTTTGAACTATTGAGATAATGACATAGATTTCTAACTAATTTTCTATTTATAAGGCAAATAATTTCTTTGTTTTACTCATTAAATAACCTTGAAGTAGCTGAAAAATATTTTTTTTTCATTTCATTCCTCTACTCCTGAATTTTCAGTAGCCATTCCATATTCTACTTTGTGACCTGAGCATATGTGTTTCATAGTGTACTAAATTAATTATTATATGTCAGCCATGTTCCTTGTCCTAACATTCAATGTCCTGAGCCACTGCAACATTTTTTAAAAATCATCTTTTCCTTCCAGTTGCTGTTAGGCTAAGCACTCCATTTCCATTTCTTCAGAGTGGGCTGTTTATAGTTTTCTAACCTGGTGGGAGGAGACAGGCTACTGTACATCCCTGATCTTTTCCCCCTTTGTTTCTGTATATCATCAACAGTAGAAGTCTACAGAGGCTAAAATCCAAACTAAACTTCTGTTGAATCATTTAAGCCACAGTAACAGAACTGAGACAAATATCTACAATATTAAAATCTACAACCATAAAATCTACAAGTAGGAGAAAGCTTTCTTGAGCAGCCAAGCTGAATCTTTAGAGGCTTCAGAGGATTTTGAAGAGTAATTTGCAACTAGCTAGGTCTTTTCAAGGCACTTCTTACTAGCACTAATTGAAATCTGAGCCACTGAAATTATTTTTAAAAGGTGGGGATATTTTTTTTTCTTTTTAGCTACAGTTCTTTTAAATAGATGAAAGTTCATTCCCTTGAGCTTGCTGATCAACAAACTTTTTTTTTTATTAGAAAGTAAATATACAACTTATTTTAATCAGTTGTTGCATTGAAATGCCTATGACTTTGTTTCTGCCAGTCATACTGTAATTCTTTTTGATTTAAACAATACATATCAAATTTCTTTTAAGTAAAATTGAACTTACCACCACAGCTTCATTTATTTAGCTTGTGCTGGTATGATCTCTACTCAGTAATATATTTCCTTCAGGAAAATATGCTCTCATGTAATATAAGTAGCATACTTGAATTTAGAAACACATAATTAACAAGAGAAGGACAGATCTGTAACTGACAAAGCTCATTTTATAAGTGATCATAAATATAGGTAAAAATCTTATCATGGTATTGCCCACATAATGCAGTTGAGGGTTCTTAACAGCAAAAGATATTGGAGCTCATAACCTTTAATCTTAGAAGAAATTTAGTTTATGATGATGAAATGCTAATAACAACTCGATTACTTCAAACACATGATAGAACCAAGCAATTCTACTTAAATCCTATTTTGACAGAGATATTTTTGATGCTAAACACCCATTAAACACCAATAGGATTAGAGAATTTTACACTTTGAAACTCCTTTGAAAATCCCTACTGCTCTCACAGTAGATAACTTGTGATGTACTACAGGCATTGTAAATTTAAGATTTTATTCTTTCAAATGGTGAGTTAATGGGAATCAAGTGGGCAAATATACTTCAAAGGAAAATTTTAGTTTAATTCACTCCTCAGATGAAAACAGGTATCTCATGCAGAGGACGAATTAGTACCGAGCACAATGTGTGAAGGATCTTCGCTGAAGAATTTTGTAGAGGAATTTCCAGAGGAGAACCAGGCTTGATAGGGTCACTGAACAAGTACTTCCTTTACATATAAGTTTTCCAGATACCCTCTAGACAAACAGCATGACCCTTAGCTGTTATTCCAGAAGGGTACACATCTTCTACCAGCCCTGAGATAACTTTTCACATCATCTGCTGTGATAGTACACAGGGGAAAGAGCTGCTGCCATCAACTGCCATCGTTGACAAAACTTGGCTGGGCAAGAGCCTGAGTCAAGAAAAGCAAGAAATGAAGGAGAGCTGGAAGTCGTGGTCACACAGGGGGTGAAGGGATTGAAAAAGTGTTCTTGCTTCATTTACAGGTCTGCAGTTTTAGAATAGGTTCATTTCCCTGGGTGCTGGTGAGAACAAACAAGACCTGTAAGGGAGTTTATAAGAGCTGACTGACCCCAAAGGTTTTGTCTACTCAAAAGAGGCAAGTTATAGTTACTGGAGACTCACACCTGTGGGTACCAAGACATCAGTCTGGTTGCTTGACCCAAGATAGCACCTCAGGTTCATTTCTTTGACAGGGCTGAGTTCAAAGATGCTGCAGAGGGACTGCTGAGACTTGTCTGCCTCCTTGATATATTGCTTTTCCATTTGGGCACTGTTTGTACTGCTGAGGGTAATTCAAAGCATATTGAGAACAACTGCAAATCTATGAGGGCAAGGATGAAAGGCATGAGGGATCTCATGTTGTGTCTGTTCAAGCCTGTCACTGAGGCAAAAGACTAGAGCAGGATTCATCTCATCTAGCAGGTCAACAGCCGCCTGTGTGTGCCTGGTGTCACAGTCAGAGCTTTGGCTGTGGGATCCTTTCTGTACCCTTGCAGCAAACACCGACATCTAGGCTCTTCATAGTGGTTCACAGCAGCAGGATGAGAGGCTAAGAGCACAAGTTCAAATGTCAGAAATTCTGATTAGGTATTAGGAAAAACATTATATTGTGCTAGTGGAGTAGAGGAACACATTGCTTAGAGTGATGGTGGGATCTCAGTCCTTGGAGAGTGGTCTGTGCACAGCCTTGAGAAACCTTATCTAATTAGATCTGTTCTGAGCAGAATGTTTGACTTATGAAGGGTCTTTCCAATCTCCATGATTCTAAATGAAGAATGATGGGCACCAGGTCTGCATACTAAAAAATTACTGGCTTTCCCTACTGGTTATTTAAAAGGACCTCAGAAGATTTGCTCAGATGCTTTTATTATGGATACCTAGGAAAAGGTTAGATGAATCTGAAACTGAACCCTAATTTCTATTTTGCTGCTGCTCTAAACCCATAAGAATTTGGGCACCTGAAAGCCTTAGTTTGCCTTTGATATTTTATAAGTTCAAATCTTATTGAAAATAATTTCTGAGACAGAAAGCTTCTCTTTATAGTCCTCACAGTATTTCTAATGTATAACTTTTTTTTTTTTTTTTCCCTATCATCATAGGAATTATTCACCATTTCAATGATGAATGAAAAAGACAGGTTTTTTTTCACCTGAGTCTTAGGAACAGTTACACCCCAATATCTGTAAGGTGTCACTTACTCACTAGAAACAATTACAGAACCAATTCCTCTTGAAGCAGAACATCTCTGTGTTAAAGCCCTCAATGGAATACTTAAATTCTTATTCTGTCCACTTGTCTCCTAATACTTATTCATATGAATAAAATCATTGATTCAGTTAACTTTATTGAATTAGTGACTTATTACTGTGCTGGAATTCTTGAGTGGTACAATGTCTATTTTATATAATAACCTCTACAATATCCTTTTGAGATTTTTGATGCTGGTATAATTTTTCTAAGTTGCTTTAAGTACAGAATAACAGAGAGAAAAATGTGAGCTGAAAAACGTAAGACAACCGAGGCAGGGGTGACTGTCTTTTTCCAAAAAGCAAGATAAAAAGTTCTTAAGAACTGAACTGACATTTACAGAAACACACATTTTAGCAATATTACCTGACCAAATTGTTCAGCCTTATATTACAAAAATCATCTTTCAATTGCACACTATGTACCTTTTTCAATTATGTAATTCTTTCAATTATTATGCCTTTCTAGTAAAAAGAAAGTTTAGATCCTAAACTGAGAGTGGTACTGTTTATGCCTAAATAAAATAGAAGAATACAGTTCCTAATTCCTTTTATATTGCTGAAACTAGTAAGAATTTAGGCATCTATTCATCACAGGAATTTGAGATCTGGTTTTACCTGATGTAAAATCTAAAGGCCTAATGAAGTTCCTTAGAGTAACCACTTCCAAAAATGAAACCAAATTAAAATAAAATTTAAAAAAAAAAAAAATAAAAAGCAAGAGATCTGTTGCTGCAGCTTGTAAGCATGAGACTAAATCTGGACTTGTTAATATTTCTTTGTACAAGATGTGAAGTAAAGTCTATTTTGGCGAAGAAATTAATGCTAATATTTTCACCTCAACATTTCTTATCACCCTAGTAACCAGGCTTTACATGCTCTATCACCCCAGAGCCCACAAGTGTACTCCAGATTAAATAAAGAGGTTCCCTGGAAAATTCATTGACAGGCGGGCCTGGTTGCACCTGGGCATTGCAAGAAAATGTCCATGTCACTACACTTTATGCTAATAGCTGAAACAAGGGAAGAGAGCAGAAAAATCCACTGAGAGAAAAGAGCAGGAGAATTGGGAAGTAGCAGCATATCAGAGATGGAATCATAAGGCTCAATTTAAAAATCAAGAAGTTGAATTAAGATAGATAAAAGAGACAAAGGTGAACATGAAAGACTGAAGAGGTCTCATCAATGATGCTGAAACACAGACTCAGGGAAGTGATAAGCTGTCGCCATGGAAACTGCAGGCAAAAACCTCTAGAGACTAGTAGAGATCAAGGCCAGACCAAATGAAAAAGGAGCCCAGAGTTAAGGCTGTTTATGGAGGATATGAACTACTACAGATCATGAGAGTTGGTCTATAGGTAGGTAAGAACATGAAGAACCAATCTAGGAAAAGGCTGTGGAAAAGGAACCTGAGCAGGTATAAAAAAGGAATGTATCCAGGAAAAGATGGTGAAGACTCTTGTCAAGAAATCCTTTTCGAAAGATGTCTACTAATGATTCATTCTTCGTTTACTGGGTGCCTGGGTTTTATATATGGAGGATTACACACTATTCAGTGTTCTGAAAAATATGATCATCACCTCAGATTTGTCACTCATAATCCTGAAATGTCTCACAAAATATTGGTAGATTTTTCTCATTAGTAACTCTGAGCTTCAATTCATACTCTCTAGGAACTGGTTTAAAAAACAACACACCTTCGACTAGAAGCAGTATAAATTCTTTAGTGGTAGTAAGTAAAAGCAAGAAAAATAAGAAAAAAAAGAAAAAAGAGAGAAAAAAAAGAAAAAAGAGAATAGAGGAAACACGAGAGAAAGGGAAGAGAAAGGAAAGAAAAGGGAAGGGGTGGGAAAGAAAAGGAAAAGGGAAAGGGAAAGGGAAAGGGAAAGGGAAAGGGAAAGGGAAAGGAAAAGGAAAGNGAAAGGGAAAGGGAAAGGGAAAGGGAAAGGGAAAGGGAAAGGGAAAGTGACTGGTGAAAATATTATTGTGAGGCATAACACTGCAACACACAATTACAAATTCTTTATTCAAAGTGGTGTTTGAATAGCAGGGAAACTGAAGAAAAACAGTATTGAACAGCTACTTTACAAGTGAGCCTATTGTATCCTATCTGGTATCAGACAGATTTTCTGTAGACAAATATACTTTATAGCCATATGATTAAAACCTATTTCATAGTGTAAAATATATTTAAAAGACCACATTAAATTTGCACTAGAAAACTTAATCCTCACATGTTCTAGAGTATGAAATCAGCTTTAACAATATTCTTTATATATTTTATGTGTGCAGAAGACATAAAAAAACATGTTCCATTTAATTTTATTTAAATTTGAGTCACTCCAAGTAGTATTCTATGCATGAAGCTTCCCGTTATGCTACTTAAAATAGAAGATTTTCATGAAATATTTGCTTTGAATGTCAGTGAAATATATTTTTTAATTACCTACCATTCTCCAGGCAAATAGTTTTTTGGGTTTTTTTACAAGCAAACAAAAGAAACTGAGCTCCTTCTTGAAAATGTTCAGCATCAGTTATTTTCCTCTTGGAAGACAGTCCCAAACCTTTGTTATTTAGATCACTGAAACTGTCTCTAATTTTTCAATATTTTTTTTTTCTCACCCATCTGTTGTGATGCTGACCATCTTTTTTGTTCAATTAATTTTCTCTCTTTCTCAGGCTGAATTCTGGTATGTATATATATGGATAGCAACTTTATTCTTCTGTACCTTCTTTTAGATACTTTCAATGCACCAAGTTCCTTTAGACCTATCACAAAACCTATCATAAAAACCTCTCCACACTGTAATCCTTGTCCCTCATACTCACTGTTTGATCATTTCACTGTCTGAATAAAGAGATTTCAAACCTATGTCTTGGTTAAATACAAGAGTAATAGTTCTGCTTTGTGGTGGCGCAGCTTCAATGAGAAAGAGATGATGTTCTCCCCCAGAACAAAAGGTTTTACACTTACTGTGGAAGACAATGTCTTGAGTCTGCAGGTTTCTCTTGATCCAAGTGCTTTGGCCTTACCACAAATCCCCTTTTCTCCTCCCATGACAGTTTTTTTCAATAAAGATCTACACAAAAGCATAGATACTTTTAAAAGAAGGTGACTACTATGGTGCTTCATCTGTGTCCCAGGTCCAATGCTATTTGTATGAGATAGACTTGCTTTAAGATCATGGGCCAGATCAGGCCCATAAATTGTTGGAGAGACAAAAAAAAAAAAAAAAAAGAGGCAAACAAAAATATAAAAATATAAAATAGCAAACAGAAGTTCTGAGAGCTGTTGCTTCTTCATATGATCAGGAGCAGGACTGTGAGCATCCAGAGACCATTGCCATCAAATGAGGGGCGCTCAATGAACGGAAATTGAAACTTATAATTTCTGAAATGCAGTTTTGGCATTTCAGTTCTGCCTGATCTGAATGGCTGAGTTTCATGTTAATTGAAGCTGAATTCTGTATTTTTTCATGTTGCATTTCAAAGACTTGTATGTAGAATTTGGGCCCTTAAAACACAGTACCTTATGAACATTTCAGCTTCGGGTAATTATATAAAATGTGCGATAGCTCTCATTTTTTACAGAATGTTATAAACTAGACTTTGCACTATTGTCAGGGAAGTTCATTACCTTCCAAGCTACAATCTTTTCTAAGCATCTGAAATGGGTGGGGTGTTTTGTCGATTTTGTTTGTTTGCTTGTTTTTTTTTGGTGTTTTGGCTGGTTGGTTTTCTTTGTTCGTGTCTTTTTGGATTGGACAAACATAGATATTAATCTATTGGCAGGGTAGTCTGTTATGAGAAAGATTCTAAAACTTGATTTGCTTTTTACAAACCTAAGGGGTTGAAAAACCAAATGACAGTTCTGGAACCAGGAGTGCTATCAGGCGGAAAAAAAATTATAAGTTTCTATCTTCCATAGGTTATCGACTAGAAAGTATCTAAACTATCTGGTCTGAACTCGCTGATAAAGAGAAAACCACATAGTAACAGCAAAAGCATTACATATAACCTTTCGGGTCATTATAAACATAGAGCTGTATACAGACAGAGACACACTTAGTTTTGTAACATCCTGCCCAAACACTCAAAGATGAGTTTGAGTCACCATATTCTCCAGCTCACAAAGAAGAGCAAAAATTACTTTTAAGACCTCTCCCCAAATACTCTGCATAAAGGAATGTGGGCACAATTACCTTTTATGGACCAACTGCTTTCATTCTCTTCAGTGATGCAAAAGCAACTGCAAAATCAGTCTGACTAACTTGTTAGACATCTTTACTGCTCTACTGTGACACTGAGGTGCTGTAAAGCAGCTGGAATTTACTGAACTTGAATAGGATTTTGTATTTCCAGGAGTCACATCTAAGTTAATCAGTAACATGTGATATCTTTACAAAAAGTAAAAAGACACGCACAAAAAAAAAAAAAAAAAAAAAAAAAAAAAAGACAACCCAAAATACAAATTGATGATGATATTCTAAATAGCTGTAAAAAGATCACTCTTCTAAAAAGTTATGTTTTCAGTTTAAACAAACAAACAAAGAAAAACAGAAAAAAAAAGAGGAATAGCAAGACAGTTTTGTGTAATTCTGACCCCTCTATTAATGCAGAACATGTCCATGCACAACAATGATCAGGTCTAACAAATAGCTATCAGAAAAACTGCAGTATTACGTGCTCATTTGACAAAAAAAAGTAACGTGCAGAAATGTGTGATCTGAGAAAAATGTAACTATACCAATCCTTGATTAGGATGATTAATTTCTTGGTGTGAAAGACTTGATATCAAATGATATTTATTTTCCTTTTGGCTCTTTCAGCAATTTACAGAGAGTACTTTAGGAAACTGAGGGTTAAAAACCTTGCAATATCCTACCCACAGACATATTCTTCATGATTTTCTGATGATAAGAAATCATTTGGTTACTCATTATCTTTTCATATATATGCATTTCTTCTGGTGCATATATAAGAAAATTAAATAAATAATGGATTCATGAGCAGAGTTTTGACCCTGACCTAAAAATCTCAATTTAATGCATTTTTTATACTCTAAAATCTTAAGATCCTGCTATGGGATATGACTTCTTGTGTATTAGACACTACAGAAGTAGGCAAAAAAGCTAAAGGGAAGCTGTAATCAGCTGTATATCGGTGTGATAAAACTTCATATCAGCAAGACAGAGAAGAAGCCCCTAAACACTGAAGCACTTGTACAGATATACACAAAACAGTGCAGGATAAACAGTCTGTGTGTTTGGTGTCAATTATTGCCATAAACTTGCATGTCCTTTAATTCACATAGGAAGCATGTCTGCCTGAGAATCTGAAAAAGGTTGATTTATCTGGAGCTCCCCAAGCCTCTTCATAGCATCAAATTACTAGAAAAAATGTTTGACTGATGAAGGACCTTCACTTTCCAGGTAGAACTCATTGAATATTCATGATGAAAAATGGTGCAAAGTAGATTCCTTAAATGTCCTCAAGATGTAAGAAAATTAAAGAAAGACAGAATTATACATTTTCTTGGTGTCAACTCTAACAGAGTAGATAATTTTAACTAGACTAGTAAGGTTTTCTTCCATTAGTCCCTTAGCAAATTACGTTGAAGACAGAGATGCCAATAGGTAAGAATATCCATGCAGTACATCTCAGATGATGATGTATCAGCTGTCTGCAGCAAGAAGTAATCATTGCACAGTGATTAAAAAACAGAATAATGACCCGATTCATAATAGTGCCTCAGTCAAAAGGGATGACAGCCATTAGTTTCTGTGGTGCTACAGGACATTTGGCAGTAATGACTGCACAGAACATCAGTAAGAGATCAGCTGCATGAAAGAGTGGTTGTGTCAGTGCTTGATTTATTCTTTTTTAAACACTCTTGCATGGCAGCACAGGAATGCCTGAAGAAACAAGTGTCAGGAGGAAGGGGTGATAGATAAGGAACCCAGAAACAATAGAACTACAGTCTTGAAGAGATTCATCAAGCTAGAAATGCAATCATCTCAAAGACCAGAGGTCACTGAAGTGCAGAAGCCTAGGAAGAAGTGCACTAACATCTTAAGGGGAAGTCACTGCGTTTTTTGAAGCCAATCAAAATTATTGCCAAATATCTGCCAGCTGATGGCATCTTAAACTTCACCCAGTAGCCATGTGCATGAAATTAGCTCAAAAAAGAATAACTTGGAAAAAGAGAAAATATAAAAATAAGCAGATAAACTAAGTCTGCAAGGTTCAGGACTCAGAAGCATATTGGTTGCTCCTTATTGAAATATTTTCTTAGAATGTATATACTGTGTATTTAAACTGTGACCCTGGCCTGGAGATATTGTTTCTTTCCCAGACCCTACTGGACTGCAGAGACATGACATTTTCACCCCTGGGGCAAGTAAAGCAGCTGAGCTTATTTCTTGCTTCTTTTGTTTTGTTTTTCATTTGCATTTCACATAATAAAAAATAAAAAAATTTCTCCCTATCCAGAAATATATTATCAGCCTATCTGTGTTTTTTTGAGATTGGCTGGCTTCTTTTAAACTTCTGTATCTGTGCGGTAGTTTTCCTTTGTTAGAACTTTGGTTTTTCTTCCTTCATTTTGCGTTTTAATTTCCAAAGCACCCCCTTATTATGACACAACAAAGTCTAGTATTTCTGGTTAAAAGTAGTTTATGACCAGACCCATTGCTGGCTGGTCGTATACTTCAGGTGTCTCTTCTGTAAATGAGTGGGACAGCTGAAAAGATAAACAAAGCAATTTGATAGACATCTGTTATAATTTGACTGGTATTCTGAGGAGTGCAAACAAGTCTGCTGGCTTCAAAATGCAAAATGTCAATATATCACACTGAAAACAAAACAAAAACCTGCAATTTATTAAATATAATTATCAATTATTCTAAAAAGTCTAAATGGACAAGTCAGGTTTTCACTAATTTTGTGACTGAGGATTATTTATTTTCTTATAATTACCTGAAGGCTGTGTCTTAAGTGAATTCTTTTTTGAGTAATTGTTCTGGGGGGAAAAAATATCATTGTTAGAAGGGGGAAAACCTTCTTACATAACTTTTGCACTGCTCCTGCCATTTATCACCAGTACAGTCCCTAAATTCACTTAATTCACAGCCTTTGCTGTACATGAGGTTGTGGAGATTTACTGATCATGAGGAACCTCGCCAGTAGCTGTTCAGAGAAGTTTAAATAAGATATTATGTTCATGTAAAAAGAATGCTGAGAGTTTGACAAATCCAAAGCATGCAAATACTGCTTAATTTTTAATCACTGATTGCTAAATTTCATTTATGACTGAGTGGCCATTGACTTAATTGCAATATTATAAGTGGTCCTTGTTCAGAAAAGACACTGGGATATGCCCTGAAGAATGTGTTGCTAAACATAAGATTAGTTAGCCTGTGAAGTCTCAGCAGAAAAGCCATTAATTTATGAAAATGGGGCTCAGATTGCAATTATTTTCTGTCTTTCTTGATAAAGGTGACTTCCCTGAGACTCCTCTATCTTCATAATGTGCCTCAATCCAGTCATTATAATAATGTATTTTCAAATTGAAAGGATGTTGAATTCCCAACTAAGCTCCTGCATTTGTAATCAAATATATTATTATCACTGACTTCAGAGCATTTTGCTTGGATGCTGTGTAGATGTACAATCAGAAGAGAAATTCCGTGTGTTATAAGTTTAGGAAAAAATGTCTGGTTTTTGTGTTCAGAATATAATGTAGTGTGTCTGTGTAGACATATGAAACTGAAATTCTTCTGCATATCCTTAAAGGAGAAAAGGGTAAGTCTTGTAAAGAGCATTATAATGCAATCTCTAGCAGTTTTCCTATTAAAATATATGATTTTAAAATAGTGTAAATTATATTCTTAAATATAAATTTGAAGATTATTTGAAGACACTGTTTTGGCTGCAACAAAATTGCTAATCTAGTTTTAAAAGCTACAGAACCATATTACCAGCTTCAGAAGATAGTTCACATTGCTCGGGCAAAATAGATTCAGCTATAGATAGATTTTTCAATAACCTTCTTTCATCTTAGTCTAAGAGCATTCAAAACCTACTAAGCCCAGTTCACACTGGAAAAAAAATAGCAGGAATGAATTTTCTTTCTGCAACATAAAAAGAAATTTTTTTGAAGCACGTATACAGAGAAGTGGCCATTTCAGTGGTGTTTAACAGAATGTCACTTGAGTAAGAGACAACATGGGGAGCACATGGCTGGCATGTGTGTACCACAAAAAGGAGTCATTTTATCTGCAACTGTAAGTCAAAAACAAGACTATACTTTGTAACCCATTCTTCATTTTTTTTATCCCCACTAATGTGCCCCACACATTTCTTAATCCTGAGGAGAAATGCAAGCTTTACCCTCCATTGCCATCTGTAGCCTTGAAGCAAAATAAGGGGAGGTAGGGAGGTGGATGGTAGCAATTTTGGTTGGTTGGATCACAATCTCTACAACATGAGATTTTGCATCAGACATTACAGATAACTCTTACAATATCACCTTACACATCCTTGTCTACTTTTCTGTTTTTGATAATGCTTTCCACATTTCCTCATTTGCATCACAGTAGAATACAGAGAAGTGAAATTACATCTCCAAGGTTTGCTAAGAAATAGTAGGAAACTGGTTTAACATCACGAACAGCCACTGAAACAAAACAATCCATATCACACAAAGCTATGGATAATAGTTATCTACTAGAAGAGAAAGGGACAGGTTGGACCTTTTTATTATAGCTAAAAATAAAATTGGAAAAGCTATGATAAAAAGAGAAAGAAATTCTATGACAAATATTTAAGTTAATTCATACAATGCTAAATTGTTGAATCAGTTTGTCACTGTTAGAAGACATGGAATATTAATTCAAGGATTAATCAAAGAGGACATAAACGATAGAATTTTGAGCCAGATATTTACGCAACTGACATGTTGGTCATTCAGACTGAACCATTTCTGTAAGATTGGTTGTAAATGGCTTCCAAAAATTTCACCAGATTGTCAAATACTGATAAGTGAGTTTAGGCATCTTGTATTTCAAAACAACCTGAATATAACTTCTCCATTGAAACAAAGAAGGAAGGCAGGGTAGAGGGAAGATGCTCAGGACAAGATAGCAGACATTTGAACAGGAAAATGGTAGGGAAAAAAACACAGCAGTGTCTTGGCAACACTCCTTGTCATAAGCCTAAATGAACATTCATTCAAAATGTCATGGTTATTAAAACAATAATAAAGCAGTTTAACTGATGTGAATAAGTGGGAAACATGATCGCTGCCACTAAGTATTTTGCTTGCACGTCTATCTGTCTCATCATGTCAAAAGGATTATATGCAAAACTAATGATTGCCTTTCCTTCCAAAATATTCAGTCCTACTACCATTAATACACAGAGAGCTCCTCATAATAACTTCTTAACACCAGTGTGTGTGGTGAAGGATAACATTGTGCATCAGCTCTGTTCTATCTAAATACAAAGTTAGGTCCTTCTAGGAAGTCATCATCTGCTGCTCTTGTTACAATTGAAATAAGACCCTCCTCTCATAATAATGTACTACCAGAATCAAGAAATAAGACATGCAAATAAAACGTCCTTAGATTTATTCTCAGAAACCCAATTCCACTGCTGTCTACTGAATATCAGTGGACAAACAGTTCAGAAAACGAGTGGTCATTTCAGGCTGGAAGATGATGCTTGCAGAAATACCAGTGGTGTTGATTTGGTCACACCTTACTTTAGAGTGAAAGTCAATCCAGACCAAACAGACCTAGGTGTGCTTCCTGACTGAAAGTCCAACAGTCCAAAGATATATCCACAACGCCTACATCATTTGAAGACAGCCAAAATTAATTGCATCACAACTGCTTACCACCCAGCATTTCTGATCCCAGAATCACAGGGATGGTGGAAAAAGTCTTTGCTAAAAGTGAAAAGGGGGGAAACTTAAGCATTGTTTAAAGGCCTTGTGAGGCTCATTTAGTGTTAAGGATAGACTTGAAGAACTCTCCCCTAGACTTATGTTCTTAACTAAGAAAATTAAGCTGAATTTCAATGAAAAAAAGCAAATTAGAAGAATACTTGGAAGATTGAAAACCCAAATGTTCAGAATAATTTTTACTCTGATAATATTTAAAACAATATATATATATATGTATATATATATATGAAAATTTATTCAAGAATCAAGAAAATGTGTTCATCTACTGAGTTTCTAAAAAACATACATTTGTGAGAGATTCATTTGGACTAATTGTATAATAAATTCTCCAGTTTCACACATTACTAGGAATAAAACAACCCTCCCCCCACCTCTACAGAGTATGGTCCAAATATGGTCAGCTAAAATTAATCTAATATTTCTTCTTCCTCTTCTTCTTCTTCTTCTTCTTCTTCTTCTTTTTCTTCTTCTTCTTCCTCTTCTTCTTCTTCTTCTTCTTCTTCTCTAATTGCTCTTTCTTCTTCTTCACCATGACTGTCATTATCATCATTGAACAATTAATAATATCTGTACATGAGGAGGATTGTAAAATTTGAAAACTAAGAGAAATCAATGTGTACTTGTTTATGGTGACATAATTTATTGTATTGTTCTTCCAAGTTTTGCTAACACAGAAAACCTTTAAGATTGCATATTCACTGAGGTCATTTTCTCTAAATTGTGCTACTCAATAATGGATTGAATAGCAAAAAATAGAGAACAGGCAATGGATAGGACTTTGAAACTGATGTTCTATGCCTCTAGAATTTCAGATCCAAATTTTCATACATTGTCTTCCGTCAATACTGAGGCAGAAAAATTGAGTTGGCTAAGGACTGAGCACTGTTACAAAGAAACTTCCTAGATTTCCTGCTAACCAGTGACTCACTTCCCAAAATGCAAGATGACTAGAAAGTAGTCAAAAACTCAATGAAAACTGCTGAGAGATCTCACTAAAAACACTAAAATATGAAGAAATGTTTCACGTTCTCTGGACACTAAATATAAAGAATAAACTTAATTTTACACTATACTTTAAAAATTTAAACATTGGTATGAATTTTTTTTCTTCCTTCTAACCTAGTACTTTGTATATTTCTGGCTAAACCCCTTTACAACACTTTTGCCCCTATCAAGATGTGGATGTCTTCACTAGTGCAGATGGAATTGTGATGATAGCACTTTGCAGTGCTGCAGACAGACAATCTGTATAATCTCTGTTTTAATATGGTTTAGCTCAGGCAGCTTTCCCTAATCCATGTTCTGAGGGTGGCTAAATATTGGAACAAGATAAATGTTATATTGTTTGAGTTTGGAAAGACAGATGGAGCTTTTGTATTTGCTGCATATTGAAATCTAGCACAGAACTATTTCTTCTGGTAGCTGTAAGGTAACTGCTGAATAAGTTGAAGTGGGAAAAACAGGTGTGGAGCAGAATTTTTAAATCACTTCAGTTTTGTGCTTCCTGTAACTGCTGATGTCCCTTATCTACCAGGGAAAAAGCATTAAGAACTCCTGACAGACTCAGTCTAGTCAAGAAGACACTTTATGTTTGAAATAACATGGAAAATAATTTTCATGTCAGATTGTGAAATAGCTAATACATCAGAATAGCCTGAAAAAAATAAAAGAAAAAAATGCCTTCACCCTTCTTCTTTCTTATTCAAGGCATATTTGATAGACAGAAATCTGGGTTTTTTTCTTTGTTTCAAATGTATTTCCTCACCACCTTGAACTTCTATAGTCATCAAAGATATAACTACACCTATATGTTTAATTCCGCTGTTTACAGTTTGTGTGTTACCCCTTTTCATGTTGGGTCTTGTGAAACTAGTGATTCGTATGTCAGAAGAAATGTACAACAGGGACTCATTTCTATGGACTAAGGCATACAGGCAAAGATGATGTTTATCCCATGGATATTTAACTTAATGTTTCTGGTAGTTTCTCCATTTTCTTCTTCTCCAGTCCCTTGCCTGTCTCATAGAAAATCTGATTCAACAGTACACCAAAGGGTCTGTTATATCACCTGTACCCTAAGGCAAGACTAATCATGCCAAGGTCATTTCAGATAAATCTGGATGTCGTGTAGTCTTTGAAACTTCTCATAAAGACACTGTAATCTTTAAATAGTCTTTTTGGGCTCTAAATAATCTCTGACATATTCCTGCATATCTAACATAATATCTAACATTCTCTTGCTGCAATTACTTTTGTCCCAAAGATTTTGAGAAATGATTACTCCCCTTGGCTTTAAAAAAAATTAACTACCAGAAGACTACCATCATATCTCCTTCAGATTATTTCCTCCAGTTCTTTTCCCTGTTCTTTACAATTTTCCCCACCAGCCCCATTCTCTAGACTTCTGACAACACAATTATACTGATTTCCACTGAGATATATCCATTTCATTATTTCCCAAAATGTGATGACCAGAATGGGGTCGAATACTCCTTGAGTATTACAATATTTGATAAAGTAGAAGTCCTTCAACTGACAAACAATACTCTAATTCATTCTCCCTGGTATAATCTCTATTTTTGATGACAGAATTTGACTGCAGCTTGTGACTCATGAAAGCACTGGATGAAGCTGATTACTCCTTTCTAAATTTAGAATTGAATTTAGCACTAAAACCATTTTAATTCTTCAGTGTGTTAGGTATTAGCTTGCTTCTATAAAAAAAGTGAATTTCCTAAGATCATGCTCCAGCTAAGTATGAGCTCACTGATCCCTAACTTAATTTACTGATCATCATGAAGCAAGTTTCACAGAAGGATAAAAATTTTAAAGGTATTTATGTTCTTGCAAGTGTGACTCAAGTATATATCTAAGAAGAAAGAAAAGAAGGTAGAAATATTACATTTGTTGAAAATGCTTTGCTGTGATCTCTCATTAGACATTAGTGAATCTGCAAACACTAGACATGATCACCCTTTCATTCAAAATATTTCAATATTTTGAATACACAGAAAAAAGTACAGGAAAAAAACAGATTTGGTTATTCTGCTCACTAATTTAGTATTTACTTGCAAGATTATGATTTTTATAGTTCTGGTTTACTTATGTTGAGCTTTGTTAACACTGAACTGTCGTCCAAGATATGATTTCTAAGTTTGTTTGGGTTGAGATAATTTTCTTCCTTTTCCTCTTATCCTGAGCCCCCCACACCCCTCACCCTGTCCCAATGAGAGTTTAGGTTCCAGACAGACTTCTTCCACAGCACTACAATATTTGTGAATCTAAATTCTGTTTGGACAACTTGACTGTTGATATCTCAGGAAAAATTAATTAATTTTTAATACCTGTTATAGTGCAAGTATTTCTGTCACCAACCACATTTCTGTAACTTACATGAATTTGAATTTTATTCATGTGTTATCTTCTGCCACTGTGCATTTACTCCAAGGGCTATTTAAGGTCTCCTTTTTAGACCTATTTTATGAAGTTTACTCTGCTTTGGAAAGTTCTGTGGAATTCTAGGCCATGTATAAAGGAAACTATAAAAATTTGATCCACAGATAATGGGAAATCAATGTTGGTATCATTAAGCTGAACTTGTATACACAGAACTTTAATACAGATGTGAAATTTATTAAGAATTGAAAACACACACGTTAATAAGGAAATAAATAATTAGAGCTGGCTGCAGTATGTATGGTATTTTGTTAAGAAAGAAGGAATATAAATTATAAACTCTGAACAGTTGCTTGATTCCTTCCTTTAAATAAAAAAAATCCCCAGCAAGTTAAGATCCCCATTATCCAGAATTATGGAAATTAATAAATAGAAACTGAATATCTCACAAATATTCAACTCTCATTAATCAAACAGTTTCCCACACTTTATAATTGGATTTTGTTATGAGCTTACTCTTTAAATTATAGAACCCCTTTCCAAAAGTACTAGTGCCTAGATCATTCCTGTTATGAATTAACCAAAAGTAGAGGATTTCTACTGAGTAATTCTTGGGATTATTCTTTTCCAAGGCTAAAACTGCATTTTACAGAAAGTAACAAAATATTGCAAGTATACAGTAGAAATAACTGCTGGAAGACAAGATCTGTCTGGGTCAGGAATAATGTCTTTGCAAAGACTGAAGAAGGCAAAGCAATGGTACTAAAATCATTTGTTGGTTAATTTTTCCTTACATTATTAAAAAAATGACCCTATGCAACACAATGCTACTGATATCAAATGAAATAAAAGTGTGACGTCAAAAAATATTGGGAGATATTTGATTACTAACAATTGTATTTTCCTTCTCAGTATTATCAAAATGAACACAGTGATTGTGAAAGATCATTGAGTCTCAATGACTAAGGGACATTAAAGTAATATTAGTACAAGGACCAATTGAAACTTTTATAAAAACTGCTTCACTGTACATCTGAGTGTGAAAAGAAATTGTTTCTTCTGTAACTTGTGTTCACTGATATACTTTTAATTACTTTCTTTGCTGTTTTTATTTATTTTTTTTAATTCTCTATTAAAATACAACTGTTCAGGTTTTATGACAAAAAAGTCAACATGTCTCTCAACAATGAATTTGAAATATGCCACTAGTAGTTAACTCAGAGTGCTGGTGTGTCAGCTAACATCAAATTTAGTGCCATGCACAGTAAGATTTTTATAGGCCTTTAGCAACATTTTTTTCCCTATTTAAATACATTTTGAATTAAACTCTGATCCATTTTCTTCATGCTTTCCACTCACTGAAATACTTTGCAAATCTGTTTTTCAAAATTCTGTGCTTACTCTTGTAAAGCACTGTTATTTCTCTGGTTTTCTCTAGAACACAATGTAGAGAAAAAAAGTCTGATACATGGCATTCTGTATTACAAAGTCCATTCAGCTACAGAAAGTCTCTTCCATTTGGCAATTATTCCTTAGATGCTACATCTGAATAAGAACTTAACTATAAGCAAAAAAGCGGTGTGTAATTGTTAGATACCTTCATTCTTCATTCACCTGCTCTGAAGCCTAATGTGCATGGAATACTAGACAGGGATGGTGCTAACCTGAGAGACCCCCAACACTTCCTCATTTACTCACAAGTCAGACACTTCTTTAGCAATTATATTTTAAACTATTCCTTGTCCCATGACAGCATCCAAAATAGACATCATCTAGTCCCAGAAAAAGCAATAAACTTGCTCCAGTCTTCCTCCTTCATGTTGAATTCCTAGTGATTTGTGCTGTTAAGAAGACAGATGTATCCAGTAGAAACATTGGTATTATGCATTTAAACAGATAGAAGCCTTCTGAATCTAGTCCTTTCCACAAAGTTACACAACTTCAGAAGGGAAGTGTCCTTTGCTCAGATTAATAACCATGCTGTTTGCCTCTTTTCTAACATGAAGTCTTGTTGTTGAAGCAGAAAGAGAAATAAGAATTTCTATAAGTTCTTAGGCTTAGATTTAAAGGCATGATTTCTCTTTTAACAAGTGTGCTTTAGTGAGTTTGGGAATCCATGCAAGTGTATGGGAAAGCTTCCACACTTGTAAGTAGTATTTTGTACATCAGTACTATGAGTTCAAACTAGTGCAGAATGTAGTACAGTGTAGTGCAGCCTAGTCTAGCCTACTATAGCCATAGAATGAAATCTTCATTCTCTAGTAAAATATTAAGCTTAAAAGACAAAGAAAGCATATACTGGCAAGTTCTACATTGTTGGTACAGGCAGCAGATGCTATTTTTTTCCAGAGCCCAAGGCAAATTAAGCATACACTGATGGGCTCTCACCTATTTAGCTCCAGGGGTCCAACAGCTGTACTCACTGATCTAGCTAATGAAGGAAATGAGGAGGAAGAAAAATTATGGTCTCAACTATATCTGGATTGCTCACTGAAATATGCAGATAAATATTGTTGAAATAACATTTGGTCATTGCAGTTACATAATTTTGAGACATCATTTATACTTTATTTTTAAAATACTATTTTTTATAAAAGACCCAGTATGGATTTCAGAATTTTAGCATGTGAAGCAAAATCATCTGAACCACTTATTACAGGGCAAGACTAAACCGTATTTTCAGGAGAGCTTTGAATGGCACCAAAATTGGGTGACACAGAAAGGTAAACACACACAGAAAATAAGTACAAACAGGTATGCTCCAGACATGTGCAAAGATGGTTTCCCATCCACAAAGAAGTTAATATGTTCTGTTTCTCTGCCAGTGCTCACTGCAAGATTTAAATTATAGTTGAATACTTATTTTTGTAACACCTGGCAGAGGTCAGGTATTTAAAGTATTTTTTTCAGTAAGAAATGAAAGAAATTCTAGGTTAAATTAGAGGCTTATCTGAAAGTAACTGGCAAAAAAAATACAAAGCTAAATATCACAAAAGTAAAACCTCTGTCTTAGAAAAATTGGAAGAAGAAGAGTTTAAGATTCTAAGAATTAGCTCCTCTATTAATTGATACATTCTTTTTTATTTTTAATTTCAGTTGAAGAATCTAGATTGACACCCTCAAAAAAATAAAAAAATATGAGCAAATAGATGCCTGATGTAAAAAAGCTGTTTCAAATATCTCTGTAGCTGGCTGAAAAGAATATGTTTCAGAGTAAATCATCCCATCCTAAGACAAAGAGGTGCTGCGTCTTTGAAGGCAACTCATACCTGACACTGATGAGGGCACTTGAACTGAAAGGTTAAACTGAGTGTCTAACTATTAGGTATTTGAAGGTGGGCAAAATATATCTCACTCTGAAGTTCTGTGGAAGAAATCTGGAAAGTAACTAGCTGCTGACAAAGTTTATAACTCAGTTTTTCCATCAAGCACTTCTGATAAGCAATCCATATTCAGGTGCCGGAGGGATCCATTTTTTTTTCATGTGAACTAATGGAAGTGTCTTGACAATAAGCTTAAAGTAAATGTCACCTTTTGGTGACTAGAGGGAGGTGAAAGGAACTCACTTTTAAGTGATATTGGGACATAAATCCTTTAAAACCCATGGCTGTGTAATTATCAGAGGGGCTTAATTCCATAATATTCTTTTCTTTTTTTTTTTTTTTTATTATCAGCATCAATCTTTGTATTGTTTCTCTGTTGTTTAACATAATGGTAGCCAGATGCTGTCTGAAGGCATCAGTATTTTTGTTCTTCCTCCAAAAATAAAGTACCTTCTTGTTACTGGTCAGTTTATGCAGAGAGGACAGAGCTGACAGAGTAGTAGAGAAACCCTATTACCTTGTACTGAAAAGTGCTGTGGCAATACTTGCCTTGTTACAAAAAATACCTTAATATATGTCTTTTGGGAATATGGTATGAAGATAAATATGTACTGAGGGTAAATGTTTGAATATATTAGATGAGAGTGCTTTTATGATGAGGAATATGGCATCTTCTCTACATGTAAGCGAATTTTGCAAAATTTGACTGTGAAGTTTAAGGGTGATAACAGAAAAGATGTAAGGGGAACTAAGGGTAAGACTTACATATTCAATAAAGCAAGAAGACAAAATAGACGTTGGTATATCAACTCTCAACATGCATGTTTTTTCCATTTAAATCAATGGCAATTGCACATGTTTGGAGTAGACAGAAAAGTTTAAGGTAAGCAATCCCATAAAAGCAAAGCAATAAAAAGTTTTACTCGAAATAAAAATTCCATCTTTGGCGCACTGCATTGTGTATAGGTTTAACAGCACAGATGGTATACTACTTTATATCCTTCTTTTTTGCTGTTATCTACAATAGTTAATTGAAATATGTTTTTTGTTTGCTTTAATAGAGGGGAGGGAAGAATTCATGTGTGTTTGTCTCTTTAATGAAATAAACTATTTTCAGTACAGAATTCATAGAAAATGTTTTTGGTAATTGTAAAAGACAGCTGTCATGATCATACAGAAAGTATGATTCAGAGACACTAGGTAAGACATTTATGTCAATTAGATTGTATATATTGTCTTGGCACATTATATTCATGGTATTGTTTAAAGTCTGTTATTTCACAGCTCATTGGTTTGCCAAAAACAAAAAAAAACCCTGCAAGATATTTTCCACTTTTGAAAATAACTTAAACTCCAAAGGCATTAGTTATTCAAATAATAACTCTTAGCAGTTGAAGCAAGGGCAGATTTTACCTTTGAAATATCTCTATCATTTTTTTGGGTCTCCTTATGATGGAATTTGTTATGTGTTATATTTTCACATCGGTGTAACGAGAAATTCTTTTACATGTAACTAAATCTTGCTTACTCACTGGCCTTGCTCTGATCCGAGGTCAAGGAAATCAGATCTTGCTATATTTTTGTGTAACAACAGAATTGATGCCTTATAAGTATGTAAGACCTCTTGAAACATTTGAAGACAGTTTTATCCTCCCACTAAATAATAAAAATTCGTATTAACCATAAATTATTAATATAGACAGATTCTCATATTATTTCCTTCATTCTCAAACTGAATTTTGAAACCCATTGCAAAAATTTTGCTTCAGGGATTTTCAGGGAGGTCATTCAAGGAGTTTAATACATATATGTGATGCAAGTATAATTAACTGCATCCTAAAACAGGGGAAAAAAAACCCCCATGCTTCTCCAACTGAATTTCTATTGTTTTATTTCTAACTTTCTCCGGGATATTTATATTTTCCATTTCTCTTTAATTGATCTTAAAAAGTACTGATTATTTCACAGAAAAATATGATTTTCTGTATGTTAGGAGAATTTCTTAATACATTTGAGATTTATGGATATTTACTATTACAAAATCTGCAAACATTTGGTGGTTTTCAACGCTAACAGAGAAATCCTGATCTTCTTCTGAACTTCTGAGCTGCACGTCTTGCTAGAAAATGCTGTTGTCAATCTTCATCATATAAAATAAAACTGAAGTCAAACTTACACGTGTAGTTGATCCACCACATAAAATTGCAAATACATGAAACGTTTCTGGTTTGATTTGGCATCTTTTCTTTTTGTTTAAGATTTGCTTGAAGGCTTTCATACCTGTATTTTTATACAAAATTATGGTTTCAGAAAAATAAAAATTACAATATTGATAAATATTTGAAAGTAGTTTTCTACACTTATATTTTTGGAAGGCAATAGACATAAGAAAACTGTATAGTCAAGTAATATCTTAATTTTGCTGTTCCAGTTTCTATTACCTGTAAAATGGAAAAAGCTATTATTTTTATTGTATATTTTTCTTTCTATTCAGGTGCCTCTAAGATGTTTAACTTTGGCCCTGAATCTGAAAACACTTCTTCTTATGGCAAACTCCTAGGTTTAAGAAAATGACTCATACAGCAGATCTTTATTCGAGCAACACCAAACTATCTTGTCCAGCCAGTGGTCCTCTGTTCATACAGGTTGGGATTCAGAATTCTGCATAGATAAGGCAGTAATTTCTATTATACAAAAAAAACCCCCCAAAAATATATATACAGTATATACAATACAGCACACGGGAACAAAATAAGGAGAAATAACAAAGAAATAGAACCTAAATCAAAGGCTCTGTCAGTATTTGCTAATAAGCACGCTCCAGGTATCAGCAGAAACTCAGAGGAATTTCTTGTACACTTCACACAGGGAATTATGACTCCAATTACAATACTATGAAAGTATTTTTTCCTATTTAACAGTTTTCCTGCAGTGCTTCCATGAGTCAATTGTTAAAATCAATGCTTATTTCCTTGTGGTGGCCTATTGTATTTTTAATTGAATCCAGATTTAAAAATAAATAACAAACACTATCTACTCATGTTCATGAAATAAACAATCCCAGCTATGGCATTCTTACTAGAACACTAACATTACATTTGGAATATGAAGCCATTTATTTTTGGTTCTTTGACTAAAATATTGGGAAAATAGACATGGTTTATTTCTATTTTGCACAAGATTTATCTCTAATTTAAGACTGCATAACTTCCTGGAGGTTATAAA
>JACBWW010000360.1:0-42334 GCA_020086605.1 Lanius collurio | reverse complement strand
GAGAACAAGCTTTCGTCTCTGATCAGATTATGCCTCATGCTCATCATAAGCATTTCTTACTTAATAGAGTTTGTCTGTAACAGAGCCTAAGAGGACTATTATTAAAAGATTCAGCTGCCTCCATCCTCTTGCTTAATTATTTTTTCAGTGTAAAAGGGAAACTCCACGATCCCCAGTCTACAGCTGAGGTAACATATTACAGTATGTGATCACAGCCAGACTACCGAGCCTCCATGGGCATCTGTGTGATGAGGAAATCGTTCTGCAGCCACTTCAAGTTCAGTCAAACAATGGACACATTAAAAACTGTACATCAAACTAACCAGGGAAAAGAAAAATCCACACACTGGATTCTAGTCCTTTGAGATAAAAATAAAACTAATTTTCTTGGGGGGAAAAGGTCTTGTACAAGGTGAGTCTTTTTACAGAAAGTAGAAAATAACAGATGCTAAATTTCCACTGGAATATTTAGAGAAAATTTTATGGCAAAGAAAGGGTTTATGTTGTTTTTAGATGGAAATTTGCATTGAAAAAATCTTAAGCATGGGTAGGAATGAATCAGGCACTGCATGTTGTCCTCAGATAGCTAATGACCCTGTATGAAGGGCATTACCTTATCACTCTTTATTACTTTACTGTCACTCAGGTGAAATTAGCCAAGTTCTGACGCTCAAGCAATTAATTTAACTCTTCTTCTTCTTCCCAGTCTCAGGTAATGGTTCTTCCACAAGGCTGTTGCCTCCAATTTCTCAAAACAAGCTGAAAGGTCTTGACTTCCTCCTGATTTAGCATAGGGACATTTCTGAAAAATTTTCATCAGGTTAGCAGCCCTTTCACTGTGGCTTCCTAGCCAGCACATTTCACTGTGAAACAGAAGGGGAGAATGAGGATATCTAGCTGCTCAGTGTCACCGTGCAGAGTGAACACTCGGCTACAGGCTGTGTCAAACAGAGAAGACTCCTGTCCCAGTGAGTACTGCCTTCATCTTTTATTCTAGTTACTCAAGTGGATTTACTGGGGCATTTGAAGATGAAACATGGGATCTGAATTTTGACAGCTAACCAGACAGGCATTCTAAGCCACATGCATATAACTCAAAGACAGACATTAATGTTTTCCTGATACGTGAATTGGTCATAGCCACCAAGCAGGTCAGTAAGGAAGATGCTAGACAAAACCATTAGCTTAGTCTATACACCAACAAGGAGATAAATTCCTTTTTGACCTTTTTGTGACACCAAGTTCCAGGTGACCAGATATTTCAATGCATCAACACATTGCTCTATCAACAAAAATAAGTTAAAATTTATAAAAAACCAAATAAAGCTTAATTGTTCCCAGTGACATTTATGTAGCCTGAAACTATACCTGTGTAATGAATGGCTGTCCATAGCTCCTTGCACTTCCTTACCAGTACTTCATCTACATGCACAGGCCCTTGTGCAAAGGTTCATCCAAGGAGAAGATCTTTCAAGTATACAGTTTTACTCAATCTAATAAATACTTGCATCTGCACTAATAGTTCCTCATAGGTAAAAGCAGAATTAATCTTGATGAGGCCCTTAATTCAAACACTTAAATCTTTCTATTTGCCAGTTGCCCTTCTTCAGGCAAAAATATAATAATTTCTTACATCAGAAGGCTATAACGAAGATTTATACATAAATGTTTGAATATTCTCATGTATTAGAGCAAACAATAAATGCAGAAATTTCTACAGAAATGTAAATCTAACTTAACAGCCTTTCTAGATTCAAGTCAAATATCACTGTCTATTCTTGTGCTCACAGTTCAGCTCCTCTCTGCAAAGGTAACTAAATTCATCTCACAACATGTACATAAAAATATAATCACAAATGTTACTATTGTATACTAAAATGTTAGTGTTTTGCCATGAAAAATGTGTGTTGCCTTGGCAGTATTTTTATTATTTCTGTCCCACCATGTGTTTGTCATTTATGGCAGCTTTGCTTTTTAAACCTGAAAATATGAAAAAGCCAGACTCCTGAAAAGCCACATGTAGAAAAAGGCAAAGCCCACACACATTTAAAATTTTGACAGTTTCAGTGCAACATATTGGGCTGTAGAATGAAAAAAAAAAATTTAGTTACCTTTCCTTCCCATAAAGACCCTTAAAATTGTATATGCACAATTTAAATTTCAAGAATACAGGGAGAAGCTCTTTCCACTATAGGCACAGGTCCTTGTAGGTGAGAGAGTTCTCTACTGGACATCAGGACTGTCAAGAATTGTGTCTTTCTAATGTTGAAAATTTATTCTATACCCATTATTTTCATGATTGGAATAAAAAAACCCAAAACTCCTTCAACAAAATTTTCAGCTGCAAAAGGTGCACACTTACATGAAAATCCAGCAAGTATGTTTTACCAGCATTTTTGTTTTATCTTGTTTCTTACTAAGCATAACTCGACAAAAGATGCTTTGACAATGAAAAACATCAAAATGCATACTTCAAAATCACCAAATTACAAAACTGCCTAAATTATACTTTTACCTTGTTCTGAGTTTTAACTTTAACGGTATTCTTCACTCATATTTTCTAGTTTCCTTTTGCAACTGTGACGACTAGATCTTTTTTTTCACTGTGAACTCTACTAAAAATTTAGTAAAGTTAGTTTCTGAAGAGGGAAAAATTAAAAAGACAACTTGATGGGAATGATTGTGATAAAACTTCAGAACTACATAGTTCCAATCTTTTGAGCAATGAAACTTCTTGGACCTTTGACTGAAAAAATCCAACAAACAAACCAAAACATGCTAAGGGGAAGAATATGAATAACAAGCAAGGGCAAAAAAACCTTCACACAAAGTATTTCCTAGTACCTGTAGTGAGTAATTTTACTCTGGATCCAAAGACCTAGTTAGAGTCTTCAATTAAAGTGCTTTCTGACAAAGCCTTTCCAAAAGCTACCCATTCCCACAAACCATTCTCCTTCTGGAATGAAAACACCCCTTTTGTAAGTCAAACAGCTGTCCAAGTTTGGTTCAACCTAAAGGGAAAAGTCGGACCTAAAATTCCTGCAAGCAGCCAAACTATCAGTCATATCTCAGAATTGTTAGCATTTTCCAACTCTGCCAGCTAATGACAGACCATGTGACAAGAATATAACCTATCTCTAGGAAGTGACTCACCAAAACATCAACATATGCATGTGTTCACCCTCTAGAGGAGCTCAAAGCAATGTGGAGAGAGACTTAATCTTTGACTGCAATAGAGCAGGACATTACAGAGTTTGCATTTGTTTCTGTCCGTTTTTTTTTTTTTTTTAATTAAGTTTACTATGAGTCATCATAGATGTTTCTTTCCTTTTATCTTCCTTAGGAAAAAAGACAGCTTTTAACTATTTGAGTGTAGAAATTGGCAGGATTACTTAGAAATTTTAAAAGGCATTGTAGACAAGTGTTTTTAATGCAACATGTTTTCTTACTGTCCCAGATGAAGACAATAATTTTGTGAGAGTCAAGCCAATAATAAATCCCCCAGATTTTTGATGAAGCACTTTTTTTAGAGATGTGTTTAAGAGAAACAAAATAACCATGAATGCTTCTCTAGGTATGTTATCATTCTTTGCTTGGATAGTTGTGCTTATTTATAATTACGACTTTGTGCATGCTCCCACTAGAGTAAATAATTTAAAACATAACAAGTTTCAATGGATTATTTTTATTGCTAATGGGAAAAGGTGTCATTGGAAGATTTTACTGTACTTATATGATAATATTTCCTAATGAAAAGCAGATAAACTCTATTTAAATTCCGTATTGTGTAGTTAAAATAATTTGCAACTGCAGATGAGAATTTAATTAGCCCCAAAGTTTAAATTTTCTCTTGTTTCTGAGAGCAATTAACTTACATTCTTGAAGTGTATATTCTTATATCAAGAGAGGGAGTTTTATTGTAGTGCATAAAGCATTAAATCTGAGCATTATTTTGTGTCAAGTGATCAAAGCATTCATAAATGGATAACTGCACCATCATTACTCTACCTGTGCAATTAGAGCTCATCAAAATTGTAACTTCCCAACCTGCAGCATAATCAGAAGTTAGGCAAATCATAAAACTGGATGTTAAGGCAGAAAATTCACAAATATGTATGTGCTAAAAAAACCCATTTATTTTCAACCCTATAGTTTTATCAACTCTTACTCAGTAACTTAGGAGCAGATAATTGTTGCAACAAGTGCAAGACTGTCCAAAGGGGTTGATAGGATTGGTGGCCCTTCTCATCACAGCAGGATTAATCAGACACACTCCTGGTGGTGGGTTGCTCTACTGAGCAGATGTTTGATCCCCTACTGAAGGTTCTACTATAAAACATAGTGGTACAATCCCTGTTTAGACACTGGGAAGAAAATTAACTTTTCTTTTCTGTAGACTTACAAGGAGCCTCTATCTCCCACTGATTTAAAAGCTGTCTTCTGTGAAAGTCAGCTCAACCCCATTGTTTCAGGAGGTACTTTTAAATTAAATGCAAATGCTTGTCTGGCAAGCAGCTGAAACAGTCTGTGATACCTGTTAAATAAGGGCAGCACAGGGAGGTGGCATTAGACCTTTTCATTACTGCAAGGCAGCTTTGGGAAAGGCAACCCCATCTCAGAGATCAAGATGCTGAGCTGAACTAGCCCCTGCTTGAGGCAGAATCCATTGTGGGGACTTTTCTGCGCTCCACCCCTTGCTGCCACCTGCCCACTGCAGTCCCACCTGCCTGCCCCAACCAGACACTATGCCTGTCCTGGTTCACTGCACTGCAGGGCAGGCCTCTGTCCTTGAAACCCAGATAGGTTTTGCAGTCTGTAACTCATGATTTTGATCCTGTCTTTATTAATTTCCTAAATTCCTGATCCAAGATCATCTCTTGTCTCTCTCTTGCGAGTTCAGCTGTTCAGTTCCAAAATGAGGCGTGGTGCTCTGGAAACTCAACTTTACAATTACCATTTTAGTGCATGAAGAATTATGTCCCAGCATCACATTTGCTTGAAAAGAAACACAGCCTGCAATAGATAGCTTGTTAGAACAACAAGATTAGTCTTTTTTTATTACATAAAAGGATGCTTTCATGTTGGTCAGGAACACCTCTGTTCATATTGATACAGATCTCTTTTTTTTCTCCTGACTTTAATGAAAGAAGAATGAGGCATTTCAGATTTTATTACCACAGTCATTGTTGAAACATGTATTAAATTAGAGATGTGCCAGTGCTGGGATTTTAAAAATAATTCAGACCCCTATGGATCCACTACATATATGTCAGTCTCCTCTCTGCTTAACACCTGCTTCAAATAAATCCAAAGCAGACACTGGCTCACCAAGTCCACAGTAAATCCTATGAACTTAAAATAAATACCTTTCTAAACCACCTCTTATTAATGACAGATATATATCAATGTGGATATATTAATAAGAAACTAAGTTTCTCAGACTAAGCACTGCTCACCATTACATAATTGTTATCAACAATAGTAGAGTGCCTTGATTTCTGAGCTACTTATTTTTTTTTTTTTTAATTATTTAAGGAGGAGGATGATAAACACAGCTCGAAGACTTGTATTTTCTTGTTAAGGTAACAGCACAGTTGGAATGTCTTTGGGTGTATATGAGCACATATGCACCCCTTACTACCTTTCCTAAGCCTAATTTTGGTTTTTGGAAGCAGACATCAGAGTGTTTCACTAACCTCTCCCTACCAAAAGTAGGATAAAACAAAATTTTAAATGTTATATCACAAGACAGCTCTGGAAAGGAAACTGGGGAAGGGGGAGGAAAATTTTACCTTGTAGCACCAAGAAGACAGTATTTAAGTTTATTTGATTTGTTTTTATTAACCAAGTATTTAACTATGCTCCTTGCCTATTCTTTACGAAGCGTTTTGCACACAGCATTTTCTTTGATTCCTTTTCATGAGAATTAAACTGGTGTGAGAAGTACAAATGACTGAGGCATTTGCATCATAAATTCACCTACAACTACTCGAAGGTACAACACCAAAACATCCTCGTGTCCTACAGTAAGGGAAAAAAGTCAGAGCACTGATGACAAACACAGGGAAGCAGAAGAGGCCATGGAAACTGATGATATAAATTCCTCCAAGCCACTGTGAAAACAATCACAGACACAATAAGTGACACACGGCAGCAAATTTGTCTGTGGTGGCAGCAGGAGCTCAGAGAGGCCCCAAAATGCCAGTCACTGAGGCAGCAAATCCCTGTTCAGAGCAGCACCGAGCTAAACACGCTCGTACACAGACAAACAAGCCATGCCTCTAACCCACTGGCTACTGGGGGAGACATGGAGAGAGGTCAGGCTAAATTTGGGAAGGTAGATGGGCAGCTGTCAAAACAGATCCTGCTGTAACTGCACTAGGGAAAATGTAAAGCACTGCTTTGCCCTATTAGACTGGTTAGGATTTTGCTTTAGAACTTGCCTCTTGGCAAACAACAGGAGTAATTATGGTTGCCATGGGCTAGTAAACAGCAACTACCCTCAAAAATAAGAGGCCTTTTTAAATCAAGTCTGGGCAGGGAGGAAGCTCCCTCAACTTGCACTGCCATTTGAATTCAGACACTTTTCCTGCCTACATAATTTTCTACACATTTTCAGTTTAAGCGTCTCATATGAATGTATGCTTTTATACAGTTATCATAATAATTTGTAATTATCTGAGCTTGATTTAGCTCCCTTTTTAATATGTGCTTTATATTCTACATCCTTGTAAATGTTGGTAGCAAATTGCTTCAGTTAGAAAAACATGTTACCATAAATTTTGAAGCAGAGCAAAGAAGACTTAGTAGGCATTCCATGGTGTTATAAAAATTCACTTTTTTACCTGCTTTGAATGTCACAAAAGAGTAGAACAAGTCATTTTGGTCAAGGCAAAGTTTATGAAAATGGGGAGATCTGTAAGCACTTCAGTATGCTTTGCTCAGTTCTGCCCAAGTGCCCAAGTACAGTCCAGGCTCAAGTCTTTCACTGACTCAACAAACAATTATGGGCTTCTCGCTAATGAGGAAGATGGTGAGATGTCAGAGATGCCCCAAGAGGGAGCAGGTGGTGCAGGAGTCCCCCAGGGCAGTGCCATCACCCCAGGGGCATTGACAGAGCTGTACTAAGCAGCCGAAATGCAGTGACACGTTGATCTGGCTGTGTTGCTTCTCCTTCTTGCCCTGTGCAGGGTGAAGATACATCCAGTGCTGCCCACTGGCCTGAGCTACTCCAATGAGTTCTCTTGAGGGTTGAGTTCAAACTGTGCAATCCTCCAAGTATTTGGTACGCTCAGCAGGAATATTCAACCCTTAAATTCTTTTCTTAAGTGAAAAATAGGGGGAGGGAAAGATTTTATTTTTAATAACATTCTGTCGAACCTAAACAGATATGGGAACACAACAGTGTTCCAGAACAAAGTTTTCTTTAGAAAACTGCTAATGCCTCAAATGCCTGAACATGGGGAAGAAGACCCTCATAGTCATACCAGGGTGTTTGCCAGGGAGGAGGTAAGCCCCATGTCTAATAACAATCTAGACCCCACATCCTACGTGAGTAACCCAGACACTAAACTGTTAAGTCTTCTAGTATAGCTTCCACCTCCCAACAGAAACCTTTAAAACACCCTGGTTTCTTTCTGCTTGGAATGAGGAAGCTTTCTGAGACCATCAGTGTTTCCATTCACCTCTTGTTGAAATGCCCAGGGATCATTAAGAAGCCATAGGACTGAACTGGTCATCAAGTGGTGATTTTTTTTTTTTCTTGTTTTGGTTTGGGATTTTTTTTTTGTTTGTTTGTTTAGTGGGGTTTTTGTGGTTTGTTTGTTTTAAATTCTCACAGGATCGTATTGAAAGAACATGACTGAACTTTACAGTCTAGAGACATTTAAGGGACTTAAGCAGCAGCACAAGAAGAGAGAGTAGAACACTGAGGAGGAAAGAAAGTCCTTCTTTCTCTGCTGTTAACATCCTGTGTCTAAACAAAGAAGGAAAAATGTAGGAGTAGCTTTGGAAAAAGAGCCAATATATTTCAAACATCTTGCACTTGCTCAGATTGGTGAGCCCTACTTAGTTAACACTTCCACAAGGTGTTAACCAGTTCCAAGGATAATCATTCTTACCTTCTGATATGAGAAATGTTCCAGGGCAAATTTCTTTCACCTTCTCCCATATAGCTCCACAGCTTTCTAACTCAGGGTGGAAGGAATCCATATAGCACATTACTGGCTCTTATTGGGGCCATGGATTGATCCCTGTTGGGAGATTACAGGAACAGGATTTCCAGCTCTGCCTTTTGAGAAACACCTGCTAAAGGAATTGTTGAAGTCTTCATGCTAAAAATGGTACAAGACAGCTTTCCAATAATGCTTAGAATCATGAAAAAGAGGTAAAATATTTATATAAATAGTTTATAAACACAAAGTCACAGTGCCTTTTCTCATTTTCTCAAATCCTTGTCTCCTCAAATAGGGACCCTTGAAAAAAAATCATGCAAAGGCAGGAAGCAAGTGTAACTAAAAACACAGCAAAGTGATGAGTTATTTTGAAAAAAAAATTTGCAATCAGTAAGTAACAATTTATAGGCATAATCAAATATACACATTCTCCTGCTGCTGTTGTTTCTAAAAAACTCCTCCACAAAAGGAAGAGCTCTCCACAAAAGTGAAAAACTATTCTCCTGGCAATGCAACTGTGCAGGTAGCAATCCTTATGCATTTCAGCTGATTGAATATGCTTTAACTATCCAACCTTACCCACAAATTACATGCTCAAAAATATAGATAATTTAGCAAGAGCAGGAGAAGGCAGGCAGCTGAATTTCAGCTTTTTCTTTCCAAAACATAGGATGCAATATGACAGAACTATCTGTAGATTGTCTTTGGTTTCATACAGAAATAATCAGGATTAATCAGGGGAAATTTTAAATAGGCTAATGCAATCTTTGGGTATTCTATAGGAAGATAATCTACAGATGTCCTTAGACTAGAAGTATGATCCACAAAATTACCAACATATCAGGATCCTTGCTTTGAACAAGAACTCTTTGCCTCTTTCTGAGTTTAATTCTATTTCTTCCTCCACAACAGCTAGGATGAAAATTTGAAGTAGTCTATTCTGATCACAATATAAGATATCCATACTTTCTGACAATGCAGATTCACATGTAATGTGTTTATGCATACATATACATGAATAAACATGCATGTATGTACAGAAAAATGTACAATTTAATCTCTGTGTGCATGTGTGTGTGTATATATATATATGCATGTTTGTGTTTTTCTCTTCAATTTGGGTGAAGTGCAAACTGAAGAAGCTGATAAATCAAAGCACTGCACATTCACATACAGTTTGCTTGCTGCTGCTAGGACAACACAGCCACAGTGGAACCTGTATCTGATTGGGACCCACCACTTAGAGGTCCCTATGATTCATGACTGAGGCCTGAGAACTCACACCCAGGCCCTCAGTCAGGGCTCCAGATCCATCTGCTCAACCTCTGCCTTTTGGCCTGCTGGGTGGTGGCAGGTGTTATGCAAAGGCTGCTGCTTTTCTCATCTCTGAAAGAACTAAAAAAAGATAACACAGTAAGAGGAGAGATTTTATGAACCTGGCTGCTTCAGGGATCACAATACTTTTTTCATACCTTAAAAGAAGTAATTTAACTCCCCAGGTAGTACAGAGTTAGTAACATTTTCATGGCATCATCCAAAAAAGTATTAGGTGTTTCTAAAATTTTTGGACAATACACCACCATTATCCTCCTCCCAAATTGTCACTGAAAGATAAAATTCTATGTGAGCCTAAATCGGCAAGTTTCAGTAAACAATTTATGACCAATACAAAAGTCAAAAACCCCACAATATCTTCACAGTGAGCATCTTAATTTAGTGTTTTTAATACAGCATAGCTTGGGTGGGTTGTGGTCTAATTCAGCAAATGCTTGGACCCAACCCATGAAGAACATGGCACTTGTCAAATTTTACAGTTTTAGGCTCAATGTAAAACGAGCTGTGGACTAGCACTATACAGCTCTGCTGCTTCTTATTGTGAGCAAACCCACCATTGTTGGCCTTAATTTACTCTGCAGTGTCTGATTGGACCCTCTGTGTCAACATTAGATGATTTTGAGCATTATTTCTATTTGTCTGAGACTTTCTTTTGTTGCCTGGACCAAATATGGATCTGTGAGGGAAAGCTTTGCACTATGAGATGGAGGTTTAGGATCTAGAATCAAGCTGTAACAATAGAACTATAACAGAAAATAAAAGAGCTCTGTGACATCAATTTCTTTTTTTTTTTTTTTTTCTTATTTATTTTACACTTGCTGGTAAAAGTGTTACAGATAATGACAGCTGCCAGACTGAAATATTTGCTATTGTGCCATGATGATAAGCTCTGCAGTCAGTCATTTCACTACCACAGTCAGCCCTAGGGACTGCATTTATCAGGATCCAAAAACAAACACCATAAGATGCAGTAGATACAAGATTAATTTTGACAAATGCTTATATAAAGTACTCCCTTCAGTCTGAAAAGATGGGCCGCTCACTCCCAACACCAAGCAGCTGAGACAATTCAGCACATACTTCATTTCATATATTTGTTTCTTATCTCACTATGGGAGGTCCCTTTGCACTGATACTTGCAGTGCCCATACAGACACCATCACTCTTCTATGGGAATTATCTATGAACTCTGCACCTTGTACATGCACTTAAGCGAGAGTTACTAAGGCTCAGGACACAGCACCAGTTGTGATTGTTCTTGTTGACACAAATGCCAAAATCTTAATTTCCAAATGAAGGACTGACATTAATTATCCAAGCACCCATCCTCCTTCCACTCAACAGTCTTGTGCTGCAGATGGTACAAATGGCCTGGCATATACAAAATCCAGTATATGACTCTGAAAGACTGCCAAGGCAGAAGATAGCTCATATATAAGGTACAGTGGCTGAGCTCTGTGGAGGTCTTTGCCCATTTACAGCATGCCTGACCTCAGACAGGGCTATCAGCTCCCCACTTCCACAGGAGCTGTGCAGGCAAGTCTTTGTACTTCATTTCCTGAATAATTTGGAAAGTCCAGACAGACTGCTTGGAAATAAGATTCCAGATGGAGAATCAGACACATGACCTGAAACAAGAGTTAACTTGATGTAGCCTTCATTTTCTCAAACTCTTTTGGAATGATTTCTTGAGCAAAAAAATATACAGAAATTGCTATCAAGGTAACATTACAATTACTATTTAATTTGAATTTGTCAGTAGCTTACTCCTTCAAATATTTGCAACTTTTAAGTACACTCAATTGACAGTTTTCTGCGAGACACTGTGGTTAAAAATTGCAGTGCTTGGCACACCAAAGCCCAGTGCAATTTCCCTGGTACTGATCAACTTTGGAAAACATAGGAGTTAGATTAAAAGGGGGAAATATTCCTGAGAGCCTCCAAGTCACCCATATCCCTTTGCAAGGCTCAGTACTGCAAATGCTGTTTTCCTTTGGATATTCACATATTTTGCTGAACACAGACAGAGTTGAAGCATGCTGCACAATGCATAAAACTTATTAGAAACCAGAGTCTTTCAAGAAGGTAGGAGTCATCTAATTGTGCCCTTCTCCATTTTGATATATCTTTATCAGCACCAACTTCACAGACAGAAATTATGAGACCTGTACTGTGGGCATGCTCTTTAGTGGTCAAGTCTCAGTCACTCTCAGCTGACTCTAAATTAGGAATACTCAGTAGAGAACAAGTACTGATAACACAACACAATGGGAAAAATACAGTACCTACAGAGACTTCATAGCTACTGTCATCCACAGTTATTGTTAAGGCTCAGGAAAAACTCAGAAGAATGAGAGAAAAAAGTATGTTACTGTTCTCAGCACTACATTTTACTTACATGTAATATTGAGAAGCTCACTGCATAGCATTTCTGTAGGACACCAAAATAAACGTCCACAAAATGTCTGTGGAGAGCTTCCAACTACAAAATATAAACATACCTTAAAAACAATATTCCCCCTACCATGAAAGATGCTAAAGAATATGTACATTTCTTCCAAATTATTTTTTTTGATATATACAGTTGTAAAAAGTAAGAGCTTGCTCTCTCTGGAAACAGATTTTTCAGAAGTGAACATGTACTGGTGCAGGAACTCAGCACCTCTGCACAACGAATCAGTGTCATTACACAGAAGCTTCTTATTGTTTAAAATACACATTACCTCTTTGGGCATCATGTGGGAACTCACATATCTTCTAATTTGTTCAATAATAGCTACTTATCACCTCTTTTGTGTATTATGCTTACTTAACCTATACTTACACATTATACTACTTTTACATAACCTATATAGTTCACTTACTTATACTTACTTAACACAGTACTTAAATGTTTTACTAACTTATCTATAATACAGCAATACACATTTTACTTACTTAACACAGTACTTATACATTTAATAACTTATCCATAATACAGCATGCATACATGCTGCAACTGCTGTACATGAGAACACACATTACTTAATTGGTCTCTTTACTTTGTCCAAGAGCTCCACACACACTTTTCAGATAATACAACTGGTTCCTAATCTAGTGTAGTACAGTCCTCTTGTATCTATTCCTTGCTGGTTTTGTATTTAGCCTTTCAGCTTATCCTTTCCCAATTCAGCAGTTTATCTTTCAGTCCTTGATGATACTCCAGATCCAGGCAAGCAGAGTCAAGACGATGGCAGCAACAAAACCCATCCAGTGATCAGCAGCCAAGTTAGTCCAGGAAATCCAAACAAGACAACACAGGACAGAAAGCAGATACAGGCACTTCTCACCTTCTTTTTCTCTTCCCCACAGAACCTTCTGGCTGGGCTAAAAAACCCTCCAGGATCTGACCTGCTACACCTGAAGGTGGATGGCTAGGTGAAGCTGGGGAGGGTAATTCCAGCCTGGTCTCTCTCTAAGGGCTCCAATAGGAATAATTACAGATGGTTTGGCTGGGGCACACTATCATGATTCAAAACACCTTACAACATACCGGTCATAATGTTTTTATTGATTTAAAACAGCAGTTACAATTCTCTCTCTTTAGTTAAATTTGAAAAGAAAAAGTTTTTACTGATTCTGACAGTATAGCATCATTCTCATTTTGCTTTCTGTTCTGCTACATTAGGCCTCCACACTCATCAGAGTTCTGTGGGCTGAGCTCCTGGTTATATTTGAGTGCAATATTCCTGATTAACATGCTTTAAGCAGAAGCAATAGGTTCTCCTATTAAAAAAAAAGTATATTTGAAGAGAGAGACAACAACAGGATGGCCACCGTATGGGCAACATAATGCATTTAACAGTTACAGTACTTAGAATAAATGATATTGTTGACTGATAACAAATAGACTATGCTTTAATTGACAGAACAGATAAAACCACTCTTCTGTCAAATTAAACTTTGGCAAATGAGTCCATCAGCCCTTTTAAAATACAGCTAAGGAAGATTAAGGTTCATGTTCCAGATGGCCCAAAAATAACCACTAAAAGCTTCCAGCTATGCTTGAATTAAGAAGCCACTATATGCATCCACAAATTTGACATACTATAAATTAAGCATACAATGATGGGGAAAGGAAAAACTTGAGGAAATGAAGACAAAATTGGGAATGTTCCTTTGGCTTTAGATATCTGCTTTAAATACCCAAAGTATAAAGAGAATTCCCCATGGCATCTTTTATTATCAGGAAAACAGGAATCAGTCCTACCACTTTCTGTTTTCTGGAGGAATCCATTCTGTGCTCTCTTCAGAATCCCATCTGGTCAGGAAGCTTCATCTAATACTTAAATGTGAACAGCACAAATGATCCTCTAAGATTTACAAAACCCATCACTAACAATGATCGTTTCAGATCATTAAATGAGTTACTCTTGGCTATTAAGGGCATTTACACAAACAGGCTTGTTATGGCATCCCATTACTTTGCTTTGCACTACTTGAGAAGGGACACTAAATCCCCAAGGAAATTTTTTTCTTATTTTTCCCCAAATAGCTGAAAATATCAGATGAAGCTGACATAATTATTAGAGGAATTTTCAGAGATCTAGTAAGGGGATGGATATCAGAAGAATCTACTACAAGCAGTTTACAAGTTTTTCATTCCAATTCATGAACCAAAGCCGTTCATTTCTGCCCTGATTAGCTCTGTTGCCACAGACCTACCATTCAGATTTAGAAGCAGGGAGAGAAATTAGATGTTTGTATATTCTAAAACTAAAAAAATAGAAAAAAACAAGTGTGACAATTTGGTATGCCCTACTATTTAAACTACAAAATATAACCAGCAAAATAGAAAGATAATTACACAAATTAAATAGGACACACATTTCTACAGTTGTGGTAGGAAGCAATCACCAGGAATAAAGATTAATGCCTAAATTGCAGATACAAACTTTACTCTGAGCTACACCCCAATCCATTTTTCTGCAAGCCTACACCCAGTAGGAGCTCACATTATGGTTCAAAAGCCAGGTATCAGCGATCAGACTCCATCTGGACCAAGACTTCTTTATTTGCACACATAACAGGCAAGTCTTCCCAAGACCCAAGTAAAACAATGGCAGCGGGTCAGGAAACTTTTTCAAACTTAAACAACACAACCTCTCCCTAGAAGAAAATATAATGAGGAAAAGCAATTAGAAAATTATCAAAAGGGAGACATATTACATTTTGTACATTTTGAATAGTAATTTGGAGAGTATTTAAAAGTAATATTCTCATATTTTGAAAAAAGCTTGGGTAAAGAACTGTCATGAAAGAAATATTTAAAATAGCCATATTAAGGAGAGGGGGAAAAAAAGAAATAATCCACTGTAGAACACAGGAGGAAATGACAGTAGTCTTAAAAATAAAGTCCCTTTCCAATATATGTCAATGAAAAGACAACTAGGGAAGATATTAGTTGCAAATGACTCCTACGAGGGAGCCAGGGATTCTCAAAGATTCATCTTTCTACAAGAGGAAGATAAAAAACAAGCTGAGAAACTCAAGCACAGTAAACTGCTAAATTAGAAAAGTATTTATTCATGTGTCTGGTCTGAAAGAAAAAAGGGACGAAATAGCAAGTGAAGACAAAGCACCAAACCACAGACATTTCTATGTAAAGCCTGGAACATAACATTCATCTCTTATCATGAAGTCTAGAATAACTTAGTAAGAAAATGAAAGCTTTACACAAAACCTGATAGACATTTTAGGGTACAGCACAAATAGAAACAGGATTAGATGTGGTCACATTGCCATGCTTTTGGTTCAGACTTCCTGAGGACTCAAACCAGCAAGTTTTAACAACTTGGGACACTTAAACACTTCCAATGTGGAGATCATACTGTAGACTAAGGTGACACAAATGTTGAAGTGACAGAGTTAAGTGACCAGAGACCTCAGAGCTGACACAAGTGTGCCTGTGGAACCAGCTCTTCATGACTTCTGTTTTGTACAGGTATGATCAACACAGCAAAGAGCAAATATTTTAATGAATCACATAATTTTTTTATTTAACAAAACTAAAAGAATGTTTCCCTGTTCATGAACACCTTGCAAAAAACATCATGCTGCCAAACACTTCCCTTTAGCACTATCACTGATGAGACTTTCAGACTGAGGAAGAATATGAGCATAGTGGACAAAGCTGAAACCATCCCTTTTTCAAGCCAAGAGATTTTTTTGCCATGGTCTTAAATAGCATTCAGAACATAGAGTCTGAAAAACAAAATGCTGCCAAGAAGTTGCTCTAATTAACAGATGATTTTTCCGTTGCCTCCTTGAGCAAAGCATTTGGGGTAAATAAGCCTTCCACCACACTGCTAAGCAAGGTGCTGCATACCATGGTTCTATTTCTTGTCCTTTGAAAATTACATTAGGCAGCCAACAGATAACCAGCAGTCAAATGGATTGTGCTGTGTTTGAAAAGCTTTTATGCTACCATCAGAAAAAAAATCACATTTTAAGGAAGGCAACCAGAAAGGCACTCATAAAAGTGTAAATAGATGAAAACAGCATGCAAAAAAAAAAGGTTTAAAGCCACCAAATTAGTTATCCAAAGAACAAGAGAAGTTTGTTTTGGTTTTGAGGCATTAGAGAATTTTCCTGTGACAGCCAGTATTACTTTTTTCCTTTCAGAAGTGCAAGAATGACACCATGAAAAGAACAGCAGTGGAATTTAAAGAGAAAGAGAACATTGCTTCCAGATATTCACACTCATAACCTGTGAAATTTATGGCCTGAGAAGACAGCACTGAAATTAGCCATTCCTCCTTTAAATTGAGCTCAGGATTCTATGGCCTATGTAACAACTTCATGCTTTTTAATATTAAAATACAGGCAATCAAAAACCATAGATGAAGACATCACAAGAGAGAAAGTTTTAAGACTTTTTCTTCCTTGATTTATAAGGATTAGTCTTTGGCAAAACTAACACTGATCACAAGTGGAAGATTTTTTCCTTTTTTCTTCAAATCTTTTTTTTCCCTACTGTGGCATTATACTCCTACATTTGGTTGTTTACAAAAAATAACACCCAAGCCAAAAAAAAACGAAAGAGAAAAAAACTTCACAAGCCAAATAGAAATAAAATGAAAAGGTATCAAACCTTTGCATGCCACAACTGAAATGAACATGGTTCCTTGACCTAGCAACATCATAACTGGGGAGCAGAATGACCATTTTTACAGGGCACTGACAAATTGCATTTGCTAAATTAGCCAAGGGTTTTGAATCCAGATAGCTTTGAAAGAAGAAATTAATTCACTCTGATGACAAAATGATGAAGCAATTTCCTAGCTCTACACAGCCTATTATTGTAACATTTAGACTGAATTCTCAGTTGCAATGTAAAAAATATAAGCAAAATCCTGTTGCTATCACAGCTGCCAATTAAAATTTCAGAAATCAAAAGTTTTTGCTTAGTTTCAAACACAATTTGTATATCCATCATGAGTATAAGTGGTACTTCTAATGCAGTTTTTCTTAAACATGCATTGGATGACAGGGGAAAGACATAACTTGGGTGAGTTTAAATGAAAAAAAATTAATGATGAAACCATGGCTGTACTCTCACATCAGTAAGAGAGCAAGAGATACCAAAGTTACCAAGTCATGGAAGAGAAAAATTATAAATAAAGAAAGAACACAGGAAGAAAAGGGGCAAGCTGAAACTTTACTAGCAGTTTTCAAGCAAGACTGACAGCATTGTGACAAAATAAAAAACCTGAGAAAAAAAAAACAAAGGCAGCTCAGAAAAATTGTGGGTCATTCCATCCTGAGATGCCATGGAATTTTACTTTTCCACATCTGAGTGGAAGATGTTTGGCCAGTACAAACTCATTGAGGGAAAACACCAGAACAGTAAACAAAAAATCCCAACCCAAAAATGATAGTCCCTGCTTGTTACTGTATGTATTAATAAGAGATAATTGTTGTATACTCCACATTTTGTCTTGGCACAACAGAAGATGCCTTCACAGGAGTGACTCCAGGAGCTGAGTGCTACAGCAAATGGACTAGGAAGCTGTGATATAGTTAAGAAATTAAATCAGTTTATTATCTTCAATGGTTGCCTTAGTTGTCTCTTTGGTATTCTACTCTTTATTTTAAGGGCTTTGTACAAACAGCATCATGATGGCTGTCCAAGCTTGTGAAAGGTTGTGTTGAGCCTGGTGCCAAGGACATTTGCATATAAGTACATTTAGCCACTAGATTTACTCCAGCTAATGCTTATGCAATACAACTTAGTTTTGTTATCATCAGAAATTGTAATGAGATTCCTCCTCACTCCTCCATCCCTTCCACCCGCCAAAAGGTAGCTGGTTATTAAAAATTAAGAAAATGATCACTGAGAAACCCAACTATAAACCTTAGTGAGTCATAAAATTCCTAGAAACGAGATTCATGGATAGCTCAAAAATTCTAGTTTTCCGGATGGCTGGATATTGAATGAGTAGAAGCTGAGGGACAAAAGCTCATGATCAAACTTTAGACTACCCCTACAGAAATTTTCTCCATAAATATAGTATGGAGAATATCTTTTTACCTCTTAAGGCCTGACTTGCTCAAAAGATGATTTCTGTATCCAAAGTTGCTATTTCTGAAAAAAGAAAAAATTAAAAAAAACAGGTATGTCAACATATATGATTTGCAGAATGTTATCTTTTTAAAAAATTGTCATTTGCAGCAGGGTATTTTCTAAGTCACATTTACCAGTGACAATGAAATTCAACTATAAATGAACTAAGAAACATCTGCAGATCTGGACATCTTCCAGGGAATAAGGCAGCAGAAACAAAACCCACAAGCCCTAAGAATTCAAGGTCTGGGAGCCATTGTACCTTTCTCCCCTTGTGGTAAAACATCTAAAGGAAGACAGACATTGCTCTTTTATTCAGGGCTCACTATCTCAGGAAGACAGTCATGGTCTCCTGAAAGCCACTTCAGCCTTGGAGTGACCTCCTTGACCCCACAGCAGCACACATGGAATACCCTTGTGATGCCTTTTGCTCCCACACACACATCTACAAATAGTTGAGGAAAACTATAGTGTAGTTTGACAATTAACACAAGAAAATTGTCCACTATTTTGTCTAAAGAATTTGCTTCTTTAATCTGAGGGGGATCAGACCTTCTAAGTCTTGTGTTTGGGACTGGGAAGGCTTGTTTTGTTTTGGTCAGGAATGGGAGTAAAGGAGTATTATTGTTTCCCTGTTTTCTAGGTCAGGCAAACATGCACTGCAATTGCTGTGGTTAACTGCTGTCTGAAGCTGGTGTATTTTAGGTATGCCAAGACAGCAGGGGCAGTCTCATGTAATTAAGCAAAGAAACTGGGAGTCCTTTTTTTGAGAAAACTTACTGCTTCTTCACATCTACTGCCTGGTCAAAGAAAGCTCCCAGAACTCGCATGTCTCCTCTATCTCCAGCATGCTGTTATCCTTAGCAAGCTTTTCCCAACTGGAACCCCTGCAAGTCTTTTAGTGAGAAGGCAGTACTAGAGGTTTTTGGTTTTTCTTTTTTCAAAAGAATAAACCCAGCTGCTCTCCCAGGCCATTAGGGAACCCTTTTGCTGCAGTATTCAAGTTTACCAATTCATAAGGCTAAAGCAGAAAAGCTTCTAGTTTAAAAAGCCATAGATGTTGCCATACCACTTCTCATTAAAACATACCTTGTGTGTGGAAATCCTGAAAAAATCCAAACTTTAGTAGTAAAAAAAATTACCTTCTTTTTGCTCATCAGAAACCTTGTGATAGGGTCTGTATTAACAGGATTCTGGTGGGCTGGAAACAGCCCCTGGCAAGAACTAAAAGAGGTAAGCATTACAGTTGGCTCTGAGGTTATCATCAAGCTTTTAACACTAAAATGTTAATTACCTCTAGCTCAGGTGAGTAGTCCTACCTGCAAAATGTTTCAAAGTGGATGGTACCTTGCTAGTTTCACTCTGAGTGTACAAGGATAATATAATTATATTGTCATTAAGAACCATGAGTTGCTCTGACTGCAAGGGCTCACTTCAGCAATGTATTAACAGATAACAAAATTATCTGTGGTAGGCTTGGCTTTTTCTTCTTTTTGCTAAGTGCTTTCTTAAGAACTATACAAACAAAATGCCAAAAAACATTTCTCTCATTCAACAGCTCAAGTTCTCAGAGAGCATGGTACTCAGACAACTGATGAACTGTGGCTAGCTCTTCCCATCAACTGCTTTCCAAAATTAAAAAAGCTCACCAATCACCAGAAAAAAACCCAACTGAAACCAAAACTAGTCAAACAAACAAAACAAAAGTAAACCAAAACCAAAAAACCAGCCAACCAAAAAAAAAAAAAAAAAAACCAAACCAAGCAACCAACCAACCAACCAAAAAAAACCAAAACCAAACCAAAACAAAACAAAACAAAAAACCCCCAACAAAACAACAGAGGAAAATAACCTACAACTAGGAAATTTTGACCCTTTTTTATGACATATTTCCAACCTGTAACAAGGCGAGAATATGGATACATTTAACTTGATCTCCTTGAATGACTGCTTATCAGGAAAACAATAAAGGAAAATATTTAGAAAACAATATTATTCAATCCTTCACCAATTTGATTGCACTCACTTTTTTTTGGGGGGGGGGATAACAGGTAACATAAAAACCCTGTATTTTTTTTCTTCATTCCTGCAGCTTCCTATTTTTTCAACCAATGGCTTCAATATTTTATACACTTATTTTAACTCTACAGGAACATCAACAGTTGCCTATTAATTTAGCAGATAAACCCTTACCTAAGAAAGACTTTCACTTTTCACTCTTTTTTTGTAGGAAGTCTGCTTCTTCTTTCATAAATTGGGAGTGTAACCACTGATACAGTAGTTATGAACGTCTGCCATCAGTCATCGAAACAGAAACATCCTGTTGTTTCAGTTCTTTCACATTCCTTTGGTTTTCATACAAAGAAGTCAAAGCAGCAAAATCAGAAATCCTGAAACAGTGTCAGAACTCCTAAAAGCACTGAGGTCTCTACTTTTTCCTCTTAGAATAACGATGATATCGTTAATGTAGTTCCTCATCCAATAATAAAGTCAAAACTATTATTACAAGTTGTAATCTCAGAAATATGTACTGAAGCAATACTTACAACCTTTGAATAATTTCAATCTTTCATAAATATTTCTATCTTTTTTAAAATATGTTTAAAAATATTATTACAGCGCATTTGATCTTTGCCCTTTAATCTTAAATGCTACAATAGAAATGGTTTTCTTAAGTAACTAAGTAAAATACAATGTTATACAATGTGAAACACATGGAAAAGAAGTTTCAAACTACATTTTTAATTTTATTTTCTTCCTGTTTGTGCAAGTCCACTTGTCTTTGTTTTTTCTAATAGGAGAAATTCTTGTCAAATTATTTTTACTTAGTTGCTTAAGTGTTATGTAATATAAACCACATAATTTTGATATTAATTTGTGTCCAGTTTCTTCATGCAGAGACTTGGTTGCATAGCTCTGCTCTTTTGGTAGGCCAAGTTACAGCACAATTTTTACAATGGTAAACACACTTGTCTTTAAAAAACCCCAATGCTTTAATGTGAACAGAACAACCTCAGATGAGCACTGCTTCTCATCCTTTTCTGAGGTGTGTGAGAGAGGGAGTCTTGGGAAGTTTAAGAAAGGGTCTAAGCAATGCTGTGTTGTCAACTTCACAGAGTCAAAACAGCTACTCAGCTGCATCTGATTTTCCATATGGCTAATTAGTGCATCTTCAACTCTTTCCTAGTGTCTTCTGCAAGTAGCCTTCATGCATTCATATACACAGGCCACCATCTTCCAACAAAGATGCCTGCACTCTGATGCCTTGAACACTGAGAAAAAAATTGCTGCTAGTGAGAAATCTGCAGCTTTAGCAAGACAGTGAACAGTATCATCTGCCCATGCTACCCTTTGTACTCCTTGCTTTGATAGCTTTCTAGGAAAACCTCTCACTGCCTTCCTAGGCTTCTCCGCTGATCTCTATTTCATCAACTTTTTACCATACATTGTGTTCCATTTTGCAAAGAATAAATAAGAAGAAAGCAGAAGCATTATAGCTCACTGCATTTCTTCATGTGCAAAGCTGAAGAACATTTCTACAAAACAGACTTCAGGCCTGATTCAGGTACTTAATTTCATCTAAGAAATGCACTTTCCCATGAGTACCAATTTCACAGAAGAAAAAAAAAAAAAAAACAAAACAACTTAATCTCTGGTCATATATACAACAAAGTAAAAACTTTCAGAAATTAGGCAAACAGTAAGGTATAGTGTATTGTGAAACAGTCTTCCGGAGCAAGAGAGAATAATGTTGGAAACACTCTCCTTCAATGAAAAAAGGGACAATAGCACTAGAAAGATTTATTGCAGTCTGAATACTGAGAAGCCTACATGACCCCAATAGGAGTTTTCTATTATCAGTTTTTATCATTCAAGTGTTTCTAACTTCTTCACAGTAGAATTGTCCAAGTTCTACAGTTGACATGACAAGTAGCTTTGCTGGTATTGACATAACACCTATTATATTCTATAACTTCTTCTTCTCCTCTGAACACATTGTTTCAAGTATGTGATGTCTTCAGAAAAAGAGCAAAAGAATGCTCCTTTCAGACACAGAGGAAGCAGCAGTCCTTGAGATACTTCTCAAAATATAGCTGTGGTTCTTGGAGTCCACAGGGATGCACTTAGGGTAATGAGTTCTGCTGGGAAATACAATCATTTTAATAGCCCCAGAAAGGCTTTGCAAGTTCATGCTGGCTTTTATGCAGGCAGATTATATGTTTTTAATTTATAGTGGTTTTACTGTGGTTCTTCAGCAGAGAACACGCTTCCCCACCATCCAGCACTTTTGTGTATCCAAGCTCGAACTACATTCCCAAATTGGTGTGATATTAATTGTCATAGGACTACGGAATTGATGGCAGGGGAAACTAAGCGACTGGAAAACTAAACAGCCTTTTCACTAATTTTTACTGTTGTGGCTTATTTAAACTGCTTCACATATCACAAATCATATCATTTCCCACAAGAGAACATAAAGCATTCCACATGCCAAAGAATTTAGGTTTAAAAAGGAAAAAAAAAAAATAGATTCATCAGCTATGCCTCAGATTTCCAGCCACTGGCCCTTAAATTTGAAGACTGCAACTGAATGGATGCACCTCAAATGTTGGTGATTGTCAGAATTTACAAGCTTGCACTTTTATTGTTTTCTTTGCAGACATCCCGACTGTGATTGATTTAACTGTGCTGACCTCCCAGCTGTGACAACTGCCTGTTCCACTGTCACCTGCTAATAACAGTCGTATATTTAGCTGCATCCCCTAACTGCCTACTGGTGGGAGATGTCTAATAAGTTATTCAGCCTGGATTTAGACAAGACATCAGAGATTTTGTGTCCTAATAACATTCCCTTAAGCCATCCACCTTCTTTGCCTTTTAAGTTGTTTACTAACGAAGATAAATGAGCTTGCCTAGGCAGGACAATGACAGTAGCTGGCAGATACATTGCTCACACAGCTGACCCTATTCAATTTTAAAACAAAATAAATCTATGCTGTTTTGTTTTATGTATGACTTATTAAATTACTGATATGGAACTTGTCTGCCCCAGATTGCAGGGCACCGCTAATGCATTGAGCTGCAGACACTATGTAGCCTTAAAAAAAAACCAAACAAAAAAGGTTTACATTAAAATTAACATGAAAAAGAGACAGGTTCAGATGGAATGAGAGACGAGGGGAAAATATTAAAAAAAGTCTTGTCTAATTGCCTTCCAGGAACCCAATATGCTATCAACTGCCATGATTTACAAAGCAGCTGTTGACTGGGAAAGACAGCTATAGCACATTAGAGCTATTCATTCAGAAGATGGAATCACAATGCTTCAGAAATTGCTGTATCCAAAGAGTTTTTGTTGAACCTCCATAACTAGATGCACTCAGAAACATCCTGTGAAAACATTACAGTTATTGCAGATTTGAAAAAGACCCATAAAACTATTAGTTTGAGGCCAAACATTTTTCAGCTAGAATTAGGAATTTAGGAAATCATGGAGTCATATCACAGAAAGGCTTGGGTTTGAAGGGATCTTAAAGTCATCTAGTTCCAAATTTCCTGTCACAGGCAGGAATGCCACCCAATAGACCAGGGCCTCATCCAATCTGGTCTTGAATGTTTCCAGGGATGGGACATCTGCAACTCTCTGGACAACCAGTTCCACTGTCTCACCTCCCTTACAGTTATGAGTTTCTTCCTAACATCTAATCTAAATATTGTCTTTAAGTTTAAAACCATTCCCTCTTGTCCTATCACTGTCTGCCCATAAAAATTTTGCTTTTTTTCTGAAAGATTTTTAAGTACCTGCTCTAAGCTCTCCCCAGAGCCTTCTATTCCCCACAGTCACAACTTTCTCAGCCTGTTTTCACAGGAGAGATGTTCCAGCCCTCTCACCATGTTCATGGCCCTCCTCTGGACTTTCTCCAGCAGGCCCATGTCCTTCCTGTGGGGGGACCCCAGAGCTTCATGCAGTTCTCCAGGTGAGGTCTCACAAGGACAGAGCAGAGGGGCAGAATCCTCTCCCTTGCCCTGCTGCCCACAGTGCTTTGGATGCAGCCCAGGATGTGTTTGGCCTTCTCAGCTTCAAGCACACATTGTTGGCTCAGGTCCAGCTTTTCATCCATGAGAACCCCCAAGTCCTCCTCTGCAGCGCTGCTCTCAAATGAGTTCATCTCTCAGTCTGTGCTCATTTCTGGGGTTGCCCTGACCCAGGTGCAGCACCTTGCACTTGGACTTGGTGAACTTCATAAGAGCTTTGAGCTCTGTTCTCTCTTTCTTCTGAAAGGTGCAGCAGGCTGCTCTTAGGATCAACAAAAAGAGACCTTGCAAACTTATATGCAACCACTATTCTAATCCAATTCATGGGGATCTGTCAAATAGTAATTAGTATGAGCTCGCAAAACAACCCTAAAACTATTTAGCATCTCACTTCCAGGTAGGGTGGGCATTTGGTCCAATCCTTATCACCACAGACCTTGTGCCTTTCTTTACAGCAGCTGTAAATAGAGAAGGTCAAAATGCAGTCAGGGAAGGTCTATATGACACAAATATTCATTCAGGAAAAACTGTGCAAAATAAAAAAGTAAAAAGAAGCCTTGTCAGAAAACCCTTGAAAAATACTAGCATCCAGAACACATAAAGGCACAAACCATGGGCTTTTCTGAATTCTTCAAGACTTTTTTCTACATTTATAATAAAAAACAATGAATGCCATTGTTCATTACATTATAAGAGACTGTTCTGTAACAATGAAATTAGAGAGACTAAGAAATAAAACCCCTATTGCTCAATCTGTCAAGTAATTATCATTACTCCCTTTAATACCAGCTAAGAAGCATGAGCCATCCCATTTGCATGGATGCAATAACTCAGTTTTTTGTCTAGCATCTCCTTAACAATAAACAAAATGGGAACCAGGCAGAAAAATAATATGTGGAAAACAAAACACATTATTACTTGTAATAATTTTTAAAATTATGTTCTACGTGTATTTGGCCAGGTCAGCAAGCAGCCAGTCTCAGTGAAAATTCCTTCTTTCCATGTAACCAAAAGGATACTTCATTCTTTAGTATTCAGATATTTGTTTGATTGGTTGAGGGTTTTTCATAAAGTGAGCCCTAGTTACACATCAGATTCTGCTCCAGCCGTCCCATACTCCCCAAATTTATTCCCTCTCCTGGGATTTTGTGTGCAGAGACACTCTGATGCATGAAATCATCTCCATTGTTCTTCATATTCTGCTAGCAAGAATACAGAATGTTTATAAATAAGTAACATATTGCATGGACAAAATGCAAATCACCATACTATTCAGAAAAATTGATGTGGCCTGCAGTGCTAACACTACCCAGTGATTGCTCCCACCTGGATCCTTACCAGTTTTCAGGTAGTTTCTTAAAACAGCACTTGAATAACACAACATAACAACAGAATTTTGTCGTGGACAAGTCTGAATAGAGTCAGGGAACTGCCAAGACACTCTAAAGTTTCTCCATTTCCTAACAGCAAAAATGTGAACAATTCTCTTAATCCCAGTTTCCCATCATTGGCCTTGCATGTACATTGCAAAAAATCATGTAGAAAGGTCCCAGATGCTTGTGCTAAAGGCAATTATAAGAGTTCAAGTACTCAGTTTTTACAGGGCAAGATGAGACATTTGGACAACTTCACACTGGAGAAAGACAATGAATTCTGCTGCACGAGTGACCAGAGAGTTGGGGCTCAAGCATACCCTGGGGCTCTAAGCAAAAATCACAGTTGAAATCTGCAATGTGGCCTCAATTACAGTCACAAAAAATTACAGTCACAAAATATACAAAAGTCAAAAAGGTTCCTAGCTTGTAACAAGAACCTAGCTAAAATCACAGGAGTTCAGTGTGAGCACAAGGATCAAGATCCAAAACATAACAGCAAGATGTGTTTTCCACATGTAATGATATCCAGTAATACATGATTTAGCTACACCATGTTGTGCACAATAAAAAGAGAAAACTCTTCTTCAAAATGACAAATAATTTTTAAAATGCAGTTGCATGATTTTAAGCAAAAAATAGAACGAATGCCAGACTCCGCCTTCTGCTCACTTACCTCCAGTGTTTTAGGAGATGATCTCTAGCAGCAAGACACTCCCCTTACTTCCCTCCTGAGGTAACAGTTAATTCTGAGACACTATAGTAAATCTAATTAAACACCAGTCCAAGAAATATTGATATTCTGACACAAGACATAGCCACGCAGAAGCTGCAATGTTTAAAACTATAGAAACATATGTAGAATGGAACACTTTTGATTCAGATTTTAGTGGCTGCAGCATGCAGTTGCTGCGTGTTAACACAAATCACCTCACTATTAATCTAGATTTCACTAGCCTATGTCCTAACAAATTACATGCTAGCTGCTATAACATCTGATTGAAAAAAACATTGTTTTTTACAAATGGGAGCATAGATCCATGAGCAGATCTATTACCATATTTGATTAAAGTTTCTTTACATATTCACATTATTTCTGAGAAAAGAATGAATTGTCCATCTCATCCACCAACATCACATCCAGTGAGAATCAGTAACGTTACTTAAAGTATTGATATCTTAGTAACAAAAGAGGACTCACTCTTGCTGTTTCATCTCAGTTTCATTAGAGGTCAGTCTGAGCAGAAAAAACAGCATTCCCAGCCACTTGGGTACAGAAAACTGTCTTCAGCATAACTGCAGACAAAGGTATCAAGGTCTTTTAAGAAACAAATAAGGACAACTCTAATGATACGCTATCAGGATTTCCAAACAGCTGAAATTCCAACAGTCCCACATTTTTTCCCCTTATTTTCACACTTCTTGTATTCATTGTTCTGTCAACAGCACCATCCTCAGAAGCTGCTCTGCCTATCAAGTATGTTCATGGTGGTATGAACACACCGAATCATGAGACTTTAGTCACTAAATGGTCCAACTGGCTTAGCAGGAATAAAAAACAACTGTGTGGAATACAGAGAAGACAGACAATGACTAGAAAGCCAGAAAGAGATATCAAGCCTCCCGCTTAAGAACTGCTTGAAAACAACTAAATTTTTAATAATAACTTCCTTTTTTGGTGGCTAATATAAAGTTTAAATGGACTTCAGACAAAGCTAAGCAGATTTTTCTTAACTGGAATCCAAATTATGCTCTCTGTCCTCTGCAATCTTTGATAAGCTAAAAGCTGTGTTGCTTTGTGGCAGCCTTACTTGGAACGTCACTGTTCTGTTTTTCCATGAATGCAAACTAATATCCTTCCAAGACCCACTTATATTACTTTACAGTTTTAGACCACTCCCATGTTACAGTCCCAAATCCTAAAGCAAGTAATCCTCAATCATGTAAGTTCTGCTGCCTTAAAGAAAGTGGCCATAAAAGATACTCTGATAAGCAGAGTTTTGCGGGAAAAACAAAACAGGAAAAAGGTTGGCCTAACTAAAAAGGAATAGCATAAGAGAAAAAACAAAATTTTTTCTGACACTGCTGAACTGCATTTTATCTTTCTGAAAGACACAGCCTAATAGAATATCTTGCTTTGCTTACAGGATATATTTGTTATATTCATTTCTTACATGCATGATATCAGGGGAGACTTCTGCAAATTAATTCCACATGCAGGAAGACTCTGCATTTGTCTGGTTTAAAAGATACCCCTATATAAACAATACCTTAAAAAAAAAAATTCCATTTATTCCCAAGTGAGACCTGTAGTTCAAATATACTCTTTAAAAATTATTTTTTAACTGAATTGTGGAGATATGGTGGTCCGTACCCAGAATGAAGACTGCTTGTCAAAATGTAGCCTAAGGAGTGACAGAGTTCTCTATGTGATTCCCATTTATTCTGAAAATCCCTTCAGGTTGGAAATACAACATCGGCAAAACTCAGGGCCAACGCTTAGAATCTCCATATTCAGCTCTGAGACTATATTAAAAAGCAAACAGCTCCTGACCAGTTCTGTATTTTTAAATAATACCCTGTATCCTTTTCTTTCAATAGCAAATGCAAAAATTTAGTTTTTGCAAGATCTCAACATCATATCTAGTGGGTAAGACAATTCACAATCTCACAACTCCTTTCCCTTCCTTCCATTCTCTCTGAACAGGCCAAAAGCTCTTGATCAGGAAGACCATCCATTATCACAGTGACAGTTATTGATTTTAATTAAAGTAGCAGAAAGAAGGTGAAAATATTAAGCCCTAGTTTTTCACAATCCAGGAATCAAAATAAATGGTACTGTGAATTTACACTGACACAACCACGTATTTATGCCTATGTCCAAAGCTACAGCCAATCTGCACAAGAGATGCCAAGAGAGAACTCCAAGAGATTTAATTAGTATAGAAAGCTGATTTGATGGTAAGTACAACATGTAATAGTCTTGGCACCAGCAACTCACCAGGAGAAGGGAGTCCCTATTGCAGTGAAAAACTTGATGGGCAGCAGTAGTCACTTGATTTGTTTACATAACCAATCAAGCTGTTTTGCCCCTTTATTTCCCCCCCCTATTGCTTATTCCATGCCTGCAAAGAAAGAAAGTGTTTGGGTTAACAGCCAATGACTCACAATTATAACTTGAAATGCCTGCCAACTGCATAAATCTCAGTAGCCATGAAAAGGAAAAAGGCTTTTTGCTACAATAAGAGACCCAGGCGCACATACACAGAAAGCAGGAGGACAGTCTGCTCTTAAGCTATGTATTCTTGCATATATATCCACAAGTTGCAGAAAAACATTTCAGTTCCAGACTTGAGAGAAGTAAGCAGGTTCAGAAAGGTTGTGTTGCATGTAAATTTGCAAAACATTATTTTGTTGAGTGTTTTTTTCTTGGCCCATCAGAAATGGCATCTTATAATACAGCTTTGCTGCCCTGCAAGAAGTGATGAAATGATGTTCACAAGGCCCAGGGCAGACCATTGGGTAAGTGCCAGATACAAAGGACTGCTACTCTAATGATTAAAAAAAAATCTATTCATCTTTCAACCTCCACCTGATCAATAGGCTAAAATTGGTTTTAAATGTGATCTCACTATATTTTAGAATAAGCTGACTAAGGACAGACTGACGCAGTCTATCTTCACTCTTTCAAAGATTTCATATCTCCACTGTTATGTGGATAAATTAAGAGAAATTTTTTTGTGTGTTACATATTCTCTGTGTAATCCCTGAAGTAAAATAGTGATTTACCCAGTGATTGTCATGTGTAAGTGCTTAGATTAATTAATCAGCAATTTTACGTATCAGAGCAATTTTTCCTACTTTCTCTCAAACAAAAATACCATATCAAATCCATAACAGCCTTGTTCCATCTGTAAATCCATCTGGTTTTCTTAGCATGTGACCTTGAAATACTGATACATTTGGGGAAAAACACATTGCAAATAAACAAGTTTCATATACAGCATTTCAGTTTTGGAATGCAAGAATTCATCCTGTCTTTCAATCTGAAATTCCACTGCATTCCTGTAACAGATATCTCTGTCTTGCAGACTGTAGCATATTGTTGTCACCTGAATGTTTATTCCTTTCTCTGCCTTTTGAAGAGACACCTCCCTTCAATAAATGAAAGATGTAATAGAGAAGCTATTTGGAAGCATGAAATTTATGCTTTTTTTTTTTTTTTCCCTAAGGATCTGTGAATTTGACTGTTTTCTTGGTGTTTCTCTTCTGTTTGATTATGTGCATCTTATGGGCATAGAGATTTCAGGGGGTCTGGTGTGACTGTGGCTCCTTTTGGAGCAATGTGCTGAACAAGCTTTACTGCTCCTGCTGGCTGAGTGACAGGTACTGAGCACGGGTGTCTCTCTGATCAGGGTCATAGAGGAGAACCAGCTCCTTCTGATGTGCTCTGAAATCAAATAAAAGCAATTCCATGCTAGTCAGGAGCATCATATGAACCAGTGACACTTTTTCCCAGACAACACTAAGTAAGAAATTCACCATGTGCAACAATCTTCTGCCACCTAGAGAGAGACTTGGCAGAAAAATGGTGTAAAATTAGCAACTGTCACTTACTCAATTTGCACAGAAAAAAAATTTAAATTGTTTCCACTCATTTTGAGCTTTGACAAGGGAAGCAGGATGCTAATGTTTCCAGCATGCACTGTCTGAGGTAGACTGCAGCATACACATTTATCAATCCTGAAACCAATTACTGTTCTTCTGTCCATCAGAGCAGATACTATTTTCTCTGCATGAATATTCATTAATCAGACACTGCAGGTGAGTTCAAAGAGGCTCTCCTCATCATGAAATGCAGGTTAAAACTTAGTATAACAAAAATACATTGTAATGCACATGGTTGAATTTTGCCAATATATCTCAATCCACTCACAGCACCACTGGAAATTCTCTAGACATGTCACTTCTTGGCTTGGACTTAGCTAATGACTGAAGTAGAGGACACAAAGAGAAGGTGTGCAAACATTTACCCACCAACAGATGTCCCATCAGGGAATGACCCTTGAATCATAGCATGAACAGTAGAAAAAGAGTGCTTTGGAAACCTTGTGAAACTAAGAGATGATTATACCAGTAACTGAAGGGAAGGAGGAATGCTGAATTTCATGCTACTCTGCAGGGTGTATTGAAAAAAAAAAAATCAAATTTCTTCCCAAAAACATTAATCTTTCCAGGTTTTCAAGAGCTCCATATCTCACTCTGAGCTGACAGAATACAGTCACCTTGGGGTTATATTGAACACACGTAGCTATCGATTAGAAAAGTGTTTTCAGATTAGGAGCTTTGCAAAAGAGTTGCTCAGCAATCTCTATTAATTGGATATTTTCAGCACTTGAAACTTAATTTCTATCTCCATTTAAGTGGGTCAATATTGTGGAAACAACTAAAAAAAAACAATCTGGCACAATTAAACTGCAGTTCTCTTCCTATTTCTTTGGATCAGTCTAGTTCAAAGCAGAACATGTCCACCTTCAGGCTAAATAACCACTGGCCTCATGGTCCATGAAAAGGCTGTAATGGTTTCCATTTAGTACTCTACCAGGGATTCATGGATTGTACCAAGTTTACAGAATCACAGCTTGCCTCAAAAGGAATCTCTGGTGACTGTCTCGTCCAAACTCCTCAGCTCAAAATACAGCAAGTTGTCCAAAATCATGCACAGTTGGGTTTTGAATAACTCATAGGCTGGAAACTCTACAACCTCACCAGGCAGTAGAGTTTCTCTTTATTCCTGTGTTCTGATTCTCCCTGTAGCAAAATGCTTTCTTTGTGCTGGGCCTTTACTTCAAGGGTAAACCATCATAGCTCTCAGCTTTTCTCTACATGTCCCTGTACTTACTCCCCTAAACATCTTGGTGCCCTTCATTCCAGCATATCCATGTCTCCTCTTGTATTGAGGAGGAGAGATCTGGACACAGAAGTCTAGATGTGGCAGGCATGACTGGAGCCAAGAGTCACGTCTCTTGAACTGCTGTCAATGTTCCTCCTAATACAGCCTTCTCTGCCACAAGGGTGTATTACTGTCTGATGTTCAACGGTTTCGGTCCATCAGGCTCCTCAGCATTTTTTCTGCAAAGCTGCTTCCCAGCCCCTGGTGTGTACTGGTGTGTGGAGTTATTCCCCACCGGACCCTGCACATGCCTTTGTTGAACTTCATGAGCTTCTCCTTGGTCCGTTTCTCCATCTTATCAAGACACCTTCAAACAGCAGCACAGGCAGCTGGTGTATCAACCACCCCTCACAGTTTCACATTTCCTTCAGACTTGCTCAGGCTGCACTCTGCCCTGTTGTCTAGGTCAGGAATTACAGTATTGGCTTCAGGGTTGTGCCCTGGGTATCCTGCTGGTGATTGGCCTCCAGCCAGACTTCAAGCCACTGTCATAACATGCTGAAGCCAGAATTCATCTTTCCAGTCCATCTCTCTGTCCACCTGTCTAATGAGTTTTTTCACCAGTTTGTCTACTCTTGGCCACTTTCTAGACATCAGGATCTCCAGAAAAATCAGGTTCTATTGAATTCTGTTTCTAAGAGGATGAAGCAAATAATCCTTACAGACTGTAACATGAATACTCATGAATTGGCTGTACTGAAACAAAATGACAGGTCGCAGTAATCTTGTCAGTTTTGCTCCTCAGTTCTGTAGGAAACATGTCACACTGAATAATGATGAAGAACAATTAGATCATTGAAAGAAGCCCACTGGGTTTCTGCCCTCAGAGGGTAATATCCCAGTGTGACTAAAGGAGAAATACTGAGAACATTTTCTGAAAAACAACATGACCTTTAAGAGGAAAAAAAACTCTTCTTTTTCTTCTACTATGCAAAATGGAGAGCTTCTGATTGAAACTGCAGCGAATCTGAGCCTTAAGCTAACATCTGGAGTCTTGCACATCTGTAGCTTAACTAAGGATCAGAGCATTTTTGTTAACTTTCAATAAGTATGTTTTTGTAACACTGAATAGAAAGATGTAAAATTTTACAGGACTAGCAAAAGTAGGATGGAGACACCAAATAAAAAATATGTCTAGTTTGAGTTCATCCATTTACTATTTCTCAAGGTTAGCCAAGTTCTTCAATTTTTAAAAACACAAAGCACTTAGAAATACCTGAACACTGCATGACAATTCCAATAAGAAAAATAATTTATAGCTCTCCTGCACCTACTCAAGAGCAGGAATAACAGATTTCCCCTAAACAAAAAACATGGACACAAACTCCCAGAATCCAAGTCTTTCTGATCATTGGTCTCATAGAGGAAGAGATACCTCTTCACATGTTTGAAAGCATCACCTGCTCACACTTGCCAAGGCACGGAGTTCTGCAGGAACATAGAAATTACTGTGTTCTCTTATTCTGTATAACCGCCGTAAATGTCAGTGCTTTGCTCATCCAAGTCCCATTGTACAGAAAAAGTTACCAGTAGAAAGTATCAGTATTAAGTGAAGATAAAACTCTCCTAAAGCTTGTTTATGACAGATAATTGTGCCCTTTCTTTCCCTTGACACATGTAACCATCTCATCCATACCCCCTACTTGCAGTGAGAAAGCCAAACTTTTTAAATGCATCTCCCCTAACTTCTTAAATCTTTTACTCTCTCAAAAAAGACTTGGTCATGCTGTTTTTGCTGTGACAATATGATGTGTGCTAATAACTTTCTGATTTGCTGTCACCAGTGTCTCAGCAATTGTTTTTTTGTCAGGGAGTTCTCTTTGAAGATTATTAGTCACTGTCAAGGGTGACCTGTTAGCTCTATTGTTAGTGGTTAATAAATGATTTTTCTTTACATAATTTATACCAAAAATTAAACTCTAAAGGTTATGCTAGATGTTACCAATCCTAAAGACCAAGTCTAAAAGTGCAGGTATTAAAAAGGTGAGATGCATGAAGCAGCACAGCTATTCTTGGGCAAGCATTAATAATTAGATATTACTTTGGAGAAAGGGCAATGCTTCATCTGAAGATGAAGTATTATCTTCAATATCTCTTTGTGCAGTTGGTGGAACATTCCCACTGATTGTGCTTATAATCTCAAAATAAGTTGGCAGGTTTGCCCTTTTCTAGCTGAAATATAGTCTCTTCTGGGAAACCTTTACCAACACACCCTGACAACTGTTATGGTCCTATTAAAGGTTGTTCACTGATATTTGTAGTATGTTAAATACACGCTGCATTATTGCAGGTGAATTCTACATTTGCTTAAAGATTATGCTGAAAACAAAAGCCAAACAGATTTCTAGGGGCTGCCTTGTTTAGGAAGCAGACTCATTGGTGTGCTAGACTATTGTATTTTGTGGAGTTGCTTCAGGAACAGCAAAGTCAGTTGGGGATGAAAACGGGCAGTTGTCAGACTGCAGGATAAATTTGGTCATTTATGATCTCCTGCTCTCTAAGAACAAGAGGGTTCCACAGACATTTTTTGGTAGAAAAGGCAAAAAACCAGTATGACTGACCACTATCTCAGAATGATATTAAATCTTACTCTCAAATATTATTTCTCTTTCCCCCAGATGTCTTTATAAAATTCCTCTTTATGTGGCAGAAGTGGTTTTTTGCTTTGGTATAGTTTTGTTTGGTTTAAAAAAAAAAACAGCAAAGCTGTTGATCACATGAGAAAATCCAAGTTTTCATTGCTTTTATGAAGGAGGAACATGCATGTTAGTTTCATTTAACAGTTGGGAAGATTTACCTTGTCTTCAATCAAGTAATTTATAAAAGAAAACAGTATACTTGCTTGCAATATTAAAGAAAATATACCAGAAACTAATGCACTCATTAAGGTTTCCCTTTAGGGCTAGCAAAACAGTTCACACTTCATTTTTGTCAAAAATCTACCCTGGAACATCTGATGTCAAGACAATTTAGCTTTTATGTTTGTAGTAATTTAAGGTATTCATTTGTGCTTATCACAGTAGCAAAGGACTGCAACAGTTTAAAAAAAAAAAAAAAGAGAAAAAAAAACCCCAGAAGCTTCAAATTCTTTTGAGAACTATAAGTTAGAGTTTAGTGAAATATTTCCACTAGATGAATTATTGCTAAGACTGTTAAAATACTGGTTAACAGACAGCATACTGATAATATCCAACCATCACAATTCAGAAAAGTATACAAAACAAAAACACATCACATTTTCTTGTACTTCTTTTAAACTTGTGCACAAGTACCAAGAATGTAACAAAATAATTCTTCCAATTTATTAAAAATGTCTATAAAAACAACTCTGCTGAAAGCTGTCACACATTCCTGGGCCAAAAAGTAAGGGTCATTGGAAGGTAATTGTATATAAAGTGCTATAGCATGTAATTATTTAATCCCTTTTGTGTTAATAGCCCCATTTAATCATTAAGGATGGTCAGAGTGGTTCTGTCAAACATTTTGGCTAACTACAAACTCAATGCACATATTCTGAAGACAACGTTTGCATGAAAGGAAAGTTTTTTGCCCTTGTATGCAATTGCATATATGGATTTAGAAACAGCACCAACCTGACTCCAATCAGTCATATTCAGAAAACCTTATCCCATCTATCTCTCTCTGGGAGGCAGAACATCCTGCTGAGGTGTGTATCCTGTGTTCCTGCAGCTCTCCAGCAGAAAAAAAATCAGTGTGCTCAGGAATTCAGCAAGAAAAACAGAACAGTGGGGCATTTTCAGCTTGTGATAGCCTTAAGTGCTATGTACTCATCTGCAAAATACAAAATACCATGAGCCCATTTTTTTTTGTGAAAAAAACACCCCAACCTTACACAAGTTTAGCTTGTTTGCTTGGCCATCACAAGAAAGTATTTTCCAATATTTATTGCAAAAGACACATCCTTTATTTCTACTAGTGATCCAGCCACAGCCTATGAAAATCAGCCAAAAGATTTATTCCTAAGACTTTAAAATCAAACACATGCAGAGACTATAGTCATGATTTAAATAATGATTAGAACTTGTGGCCTTCAAGTATAAACTTATAATAGTGACATTTGTAAATTAATCTTTAAGACTAATTTAATGATGTGAGTTGAACACATTGTTAACTTTAGCTGAAAAAGTATTGTCTTTACGCTTTCCAAGACCTTTTTAACCTCCCCATTTCTTTGTATGTCCCTTGCATACAAAACCATACTTTCTAAATGAACAATCACAGGCAGAAAAATTGTGGATATACACTAGTACAAGTGGTTTATTTTCCTGTGACACTTCAAGGAAATACAGTTTATTGTGTCTGATATGAGTCTGTGTGTCCTGAGAATTCCCTCAACAACAAAGACATGTAAGAAGTCACTTGTATCATGTCTCTGAGAATACAAACATGGTTTTATATCTACAACTTATTCTACAAAACAAATTAAATTAAACACTGCCTACTTTATGATGTAAATTGAACCAACACACACACACACACATGTGACTTCTAGTTGTATGACTATTTTAATAAATAATATTGGCTTGGTTTTGAAGGGAATTGATTTCTGACAAAATGGAAAAATCAGTCTTTGGGGTTCTTTCATGTTGTGTTCTGGGGTAGAAAAAAGGGGGAGGGGGGAACTGTGAATAACCAGGTAATTTCACATTTGTGTTTCTTACAAGAAATAAGGAAAATAAATTTCAGAACTTAAAATCCCCCAAAACTTTCACAAAGTAGATCTTCAATTTTATGTATTTCAGACAGCTGAAACTGATGAAAAGTTGACTGGGCCTACGTAAAACCAAAAATCACATGTACAGTCCACACTGAGCTTCAGTTTGCAGAAGAAAGAAGAAAGATAAAGTGTTCCAGGACTGTAATTACAGAATAAAGTGTAGGTGCTTTTATTGTAAAATGTGAGTCAGTCTACAATCCAATTAAATGTGTCTCACTTTTCAGAAAAAACATTTTGCAGTAACAATATGTACAAGGTAATCGTGCCTATGAGAGACAGGCCTACGGTGTGAGTATGACTAGGCATCTCTAAAAGCTTATGAATTGAGAAGATATTTTAAAGGATTTTCTAGGCCACTGGAATTCAGGAGTCTGGTTTTGACAGCTTAATGGGGAAATGGAGAGAAAGAGAGTGCATGTAAAAGACAGTGTGCAAAAGGGCATGAGAAAGAGTAACTGTGAGTGAGACAGGGAGAAAGAGAGCAAGAAGAGGGAGCAAGAGCAAGTGGGGAAGACCATGAGGGAGAGCAAGGAAGTGCACGAGAGCAGGCAAGAGCAACAGTGAGGGCAAGTGAGAGCAAGAAAGCAAGCCTGTAGGAGAAGGAGACCTTGTCTAAAACATTCAGTAATGTCAGCTGTTAATAACAGATGTAAGAAACTATCTTGTCTCCAGTGAACTATGTTTTGACCCACTCATTACAGAAGTCAAACATGACCTAACACAGTGGGGCTGGGAGCACTGAAGTTCAGTTACTAACACTGTGTGTAAAAGCAATAACAGATAGTTGGATGAAAATCAATTAAAAAACAACAACCAAACCAGAAGGACGCAGGAGGGGGAAGTAAAGTCAGGTGGAAATGGACTTCTGGGACAGCTTCTGAGAGCAAACAAGTAGCTCACATCAGTATTTCCCATACAGGAAGGAAACCTCTCATATTACATCAAAAATGAAAGAAAGATAAGGTGGGGAAAGAGTAGGAGTGGCTCTAGACACACAGCTGGGAATTAGCTAGCTCCAGTACTTGCAAGAAGCAGTTTGGGTTCTGGTATCACTATGGATAAGTTTCTGTACTCTGTTACATACTTTTCTGTCTATGACTTGCAAGTTTGCAAGTCTGATGTCTGTTGGAGCATATCTGTGACCTAAAAGTATATACCCTTCCTCTGTCTGTCCCACGTGATGCCAGGAGTCCCACTACTCATTTCCAGAAGACTGTTTTTAATTTTACTTTGAAATCATTTTAGCTTCCTTTATAAAAGTAAGAACTGAAAATATAAGTAATTACTAATCCAAATGATGACCAGAGTTAATGTTTCCTCACTTGTAGCACAGTACAGCATTAACAAACCAACCCACACTGAACAGAAGTCTGCTTGTCTAGCATCCTTTAGGAGTCTGCTTCCCAAACATCCCTCAACCTTCTGGAAGCAGTAAAATGCTTCTGCTGAAGGCACAGAATAATTCTGAGAGAACTAAAAACAACTTTTCATAGCTCCAGGATTAATGAGCTAGATGGCTTGTCACTATTTGCTCATTATAAAGCAAGCTCAGAACAGTAATGGCTAAAAGTCATTAACTCCTGGCAGCAGCTCAGTAACATATGGGAAGAACTGGTGGCCTCAGCTCACTTCTTAAATCGTGTAACATTTCTCATTTGTCAGTCTCAGCAGAAAGACCACAGTTTGAATTCAGACTGAAGAGCTGCTTTCTACATCCCAACTATCACATCTCATGGAATTTGGAAACTGCCAGGGGAGCTGCTGTGGCTGCTGGGACCTGCCTGCCCTGAGTTGCACACATCAGTTTCAAATTAGGTAATTTGGCATCTGCTGTGGATACTGACTTCAAGGCTAAGGGATTCTTAAAGTAAAGCAACCCCCAAATTGCTGTATTTCTTTAACAGCCACAGAAACATATTCAAATCCACTTACTGCTCAATCACACTCTTTATCTTAAATCATGTCTCTTCAGTTCTCCCTCTTCTATTTTGAAGAGGTGCATAAAGCCTCACAGAATTATTTTTAATCATAACTGCCCGCAAACAAGTTGGAATTTACAACACTTGGGATTTACCAAGAAGTGCTAACACAAAACAGCCTTGAACTACTTTAAAAAAAAAAAACCAAACCATACAGGCAACTGGATAAGTTTATATTAAGTTTAGTTTGGGCTTTTTTTTTTTTCAGTCATAGGAATATGAATTCAAAAACACAGTAGTTTGAACAGAAAACCTGTAGTTTGATTAATGGTTTGATTCACCCAGTGCTGAAGTACAATTGTCCCTTTAGAGTGAGCAGGAACATTGTCAGACCTGTGATGGCCTGTGAGTTGAAAGGTGCAAAATGTAGAGAGACAGAGAGGCAAACCCACACCAGAAATGCTGACAAGCTTTTGAGTATGTAAATTTTTCATCCAGTAAGCACTGAGACAAGCAAGGTCTTGAGGATCTTTGGAAAAGCCACTACCATGTTTTATATTATTTAGGTAGCAGTGGTTGAAACCAGAATCCAACTTATAAAGCAGTCCTTGTGCAATTCCCATTTACACAAAAAAAGTCAACCCAAATTATCTTTTTTTTTAGGAACAGAAAAATCAGAAGTTTCATGATGACATATTGTAAGAAACTAGCCTGGCCACTGGCTTCAGCCAGTTTTGCACTGTGTTTAAAACAGCATTAATTTGTCCCACCCTATACTCTACCCTGATGGTGTTTACATGTCTGCGTTTACCCCAAGTAGGAATAAAATCTAAACCCCCAGACCCAAACAACTTAACCCAGCCACTTTGCCTTAGGGCGTGCAGTTGCTTTTCCCCAACACTTCTTCTCTAAATAGCTACGTCACTTTGAGAATCAAAACAGCCAGTGACAAAAATTGCCACAACATTTTGGTCGTGTTCTTTCTGTTGAACTCAAGTCAAGATCTTATGAACAAAATACATGGTTTCTTTGCTTTTTCTTTCTCTGTGAAATACTTAGTATGAAAAGCATGTTTCCTTCCATTGCTGTCCATTAACACCAAATCTTTTAACCACTGAGAAATTCACTGCTGCCTACACTATGACAGATAGCAAGCCTGACATAGACAACTTTGTTTCTGTGTGATTTAACACATGGCAACTGATAACCCTGTACTCAGTCCAAGCAGTACAGGGTGAAATCAGGACAACTATTTTTCTACAAATTCAGAACCCACTGCTGAAACTTTAGGGCCATGTTATTGTTCAGATACTAGAGAAGATATTTAGACATAATGCAGTTTTACCAGCAAAATCATATGTTCCTACAACTTAATGTTATAAGAAAATGTCAGCTGTAATCTAAAAGTAGAAATGAAAAAAAATCTGGGACACAAAGTGGTGGACAAACTTTAAGCCAAGGACTTAAAGCTGAAGCTTCTATCTCATTCCATTAACTGTAGTAAATGCTGAGCACAGGAAGTCAGTAGATCCAGAACATCTAGACAGGGCAAAACAGTAGCAGAAATGACACACTGAAAATACGAGGATAGTCTGAGATAGGATGAACAGCCTCAAAGGACAACAGCTGGATTTTCAGCAACAGAAACAGAGCTCAGTGCTGCCTCAGAAACTGGAAAGGCAAGAGCAACACCACATTTAATTAAAAGCTAATTGGAATATCATGCTGATAACCACAAATATTGTGTTGATTGGACAGGACAGGTCACAAGGACAAGTCCTTTCAGTTTTAGACCATGAGATCAGCTGCAGATGTTCACAGGCACAATTACAGAAATGTGACTTTGCTGTTAAAAACCAAAATGAAACCCACGCTTAAAGCTGTTCTATAAAGTAACTACTCTTAAAAGAGGCAAGCATAACAGCTCACTTAAATCACCAAGTACTCATAAATGCCTCCCCTGTACAATGACGAGAATATAATTATACCCTTTGCTATATTTTGTACAGAGTTTATTTGTCTTTTTAATTTATGACAAAGATTGTCTCAGTTTCAGGTAAACCATAAGCCATAAAAATAAAAATCTAAAAATTGCATGCAACTCTAAGGCCTCCCTCTGGGAGGGAAATGAGGAATAATTTTTCACTAGTAGATCATGCTCAGTGTCTCGACAGCCTTCTGGGGAACTATTTTTAAATACGAGTTTCATTACCAAACTGCAAGAAGGTAATCCTAACAAAGACTGTACTTGTGCAAGAGCTCTGAAACATCTGTCTGTGTGTATGTGTATATATAAATGTAAACATCCTGATATTTTAGAGCAGTCCCTCTCCATCCCCTCCTAAAACCGTCAATAACTTTCACTGAACTTTGAAATTCTCTTTCCAGTGGAGAAAGACCAAAATACCTGCAAGGCCTGTCAGAATATCACACACCAGGACTCATACTGTCCCCACCAACTGCTACAGCAGATAGCTAAGTCAGACAGAAGAGGGGCAGCTACTCTTGAGGACAAGGAGAGTAATGAAAAAGTTAATTTCTAAATTGGCAAAATGCAACAAAACACAATCACTCCGCCAAATTATTTGGAATTTTAGTATCACAGTTGTTTCAGCAACTGTCATTTAATCTCACATAGTTTCAGCTGAGGCTTTATTCTAACATTTTTTGAAGAGGGTTCCCAACAGTGATGGATATAAAACCTCGAAGTTCTCCAATTCACCAAAAGGTGATTGCAATCTTTAACCAGAAATAAATAAACAGTTAAAACTGTGAACTACTTTGAAGCTAATAAAAACCTTAATAATAGTAGCAAGAGATGACCAAAAATTCTGACAAGGAAAACAAAAGAGAAAAATTATTTATTTATTTCCTGTTGCTTGATTTTGTTTACTCATAGCTTTAGGCTTGGTGTGCCTAAATTGTGTCTGCACCCATCACATTTAGAACCTTGTTTTTAAATGAGACCTTAGACTCGAGACCCAAGATGTACTTAGATGAGACTAAAGGCAAATTACTTAATGCTTCAATTCATGATAAAAACTGTCAGTGAGTCATGTCAAAAGTCAACCCAGGCAACATTTAAAATCCCATAGGATTTCATAAAATCCAGAAGGACCTAACTTTGAATCACAGTTATGGATCTTATCTGAGGCCTGATTTATATATCATTGTTCTCTGCTTCACATTTATTGCTCAAACAATAGTAAAACTTACTTTTGTCCTCAGTATACTGCTGTAGGCAGGTACTGTTAACTGTTTGCTTTAGAGCGCAATATTAAAATACTTATAATACCTTTGGGGCATAAATCTCTAATGGAGAAACCTATTAAGATTAAACAGAAACCAGTAAGGACAGCATGAAGTAGACTTTATTACATTTTTAGACAAATCAAGGAGTTACTGTTAAGAGAGCAGACCTGTTCTTCCCAGTCTAGTGAGAAGAATATTATTAGCTCATACTCACAGTTTTAAAGTATCCTGTGAGACATTCTACTTCTGAAGATGAACAATTGTCCAAAAGGATTAATTTGCAACTCAAAATTATCTCATTCTCTTTACATTGCTCAGAATGCTTTGTAAAATGCTATTAAAGGAAATAAGAGTATTTTAGTGATTAGAATTAGTAGCCTACATTAAAATAATTTACATTTTGTTATGAAAAAAATCCTAGAATAACAAAAATTTTTGAACTCTTTGGGAAATACTCCCTTTCTACAGTGAATCTTGAAGAAATTAAGCTAATTTTATTACACTATGTTTCTGCAGATATTTCTTTTTATCCATGAATCAACATGTTACAGGGCTTAATTGTGATCCCTCCACTAAAGCAAGTGGTAGAATTGATTTACATGTTATCAAGGGACAACACCTTCCCCTCTCACCTGCCCTCAGATTTTCTGTGGGTGAAATCCCAGTTATGAGTATACAGGAGAATTTGATATGGACTCAAATTATATTCCAGTCTATAAATATCCTGTGAGCTTTCAATAGGCATCTCACACAGGACAGGGCAACATTTGTTATTGAGTAGTTTAGCTAAAACACATAATTTTATTTTATTCAGGACACATTTATTCACAAGACCAAAAAATATTTTTCATTAAATTAAAAAAAAAACCCTCAGAACATAAATGAAATTCATAAAACAGGGATGCTATTCATCATCATGTTCTCTATAGCCAAGATTTAATTTAAAACA
>JACBWW010000359.1:0-42534 GCA_020086605.1 Lanius collurio | reverse complement strand
CACAGTTGATCCAACTGTTGGTTGAAGACGACAGGACAGGGAAGGGGAGATGAAAATGAGAAGGGAGCTGAAATCAGCATTGCTAGAAGTGACTAATAGGTCTTGTTTTGTCTCCATGCCACAATCTGATAGAAGATCCTGTGGTAACAGATCTAGGAATCTTCACACAGAAGACAGGGGAACAGGAAATTCTAGGAGAATTTGCTTTTTACAAAAATGGGAGCAGCAAGGAGGGAACCTTTAAAATATTTTTATATACATTTGCAGTTCTACAAGTATAAAACTCATTATAAAGGACAAAGAGGTGTTAATTGTTTCATACTTGTTTGCTTGAAAACTATAGAACATACCTGAATTACCATGTATTTCAAAAGTGCTTCTAAAAAATAGCTTGTTAAATCTTCTTGTCCTTTATCTCCTGATTGTGGAGGAACAAGTGGAGTGATTTCTTCTATAGTAACTTGAGCTATTTAAAGAAAAACAGAAGTACATCTAACATTTAAACCATTTCTTCTCATGCGTAAACATCTACCAAGTTATGAAAGCAGAAATGCACTGCAGCAAGCAGAGACAGCTACAGGTAAAACTATCCACCCATAGATGAATGAAAACCAGGAAATTCTGACTAATAAACCACCATGGAACTAATTTCTTACACATATAAAAAGCACAGTAGACAGTAAGTAGGTTTTCTCTATGCACTTTTGGAATCTACCTGCCAAATGCAAATTTTTCCAAAAGGTGTAATTCATTTATTTTGGAATTTATGCAAACAATAGAGTAGCACTTACAGTACACAAATGCCAAATCTTTATTTACATCTTTCACCACTTTCCCATTTAGCAGTTGATCTGTTACATTTCCTTTTTTACTAGCTGTATCCTTCTCTGCCTCGACAGTGAAGCTAGTTCAGAGTTGATTTTTCTCCTGTTCCTGTAGTTAGATGTTCATGTCATTCCTTGCACTCTGAATTTCACAAGATAACTCCAAAAAACGGCTTAAGTAGGTAGCAAAATTTTACTTGCAGAGCTATCCTGCCATGAAATTTGGCTGCTGTGTTTCAGCCAATTTAACTACTAGTCATGGAGACACTGCTTTCCTCTACAGGCAATAAAATACTCAAATACTAAGAGAAGATGGAAAGAAGGCACAACATCCAGGGGAAAAAGTGTTCAAGTTCTTATTCCCATTTATGTGAGTGCACAGTTTGCACTTCCATTCAAAGACCACATCCAACTGCAATTCATTAATAAATGAGTTTCAAATCCCACTATCAAGAATAAATTGAGTTAGGAGGTACTTAATACTAGAGTGAACAAAGGAAAAATTGTCCTAAGAATCATCTCAAGAGAAAAATCATCCTCACTTTATTGATTAGGGCCAAGATAATGATCTTACCATTAAAAAAAAAAAAATCATCCAGAAAGTATAAAAACCTCATTTCAAAATGCTCAAGCTTTTCCACTGATGCAAAACTTTAGCACCTCAAGTTTTGCAATTTACAAGATCTGATTATTTTCAAAGATTCCAAGTTGCAGGAATACGACAGCCTTAATTGCCCGGTCATACACAGACACATTTGTCCTTAGCAACCACTCATTCTCTTGAAGGTCACACCAGAAACTGCTTTGCACAGCCTGCTCCCTGGTGTATGAACAAAGCCAGTGCAAATGTTTGACACAAGCAGAATTCACCTGTGCAAGTTTGCAGTAGATGCAGGATCCTCTTCCAATTCTTAAGAATTACACACAATTGGTCAGTTTACTTTCACCACTATGTATTAAGCTACAATAGCCTACTTGGGGGAAAAACCCCAACAATCACAAAACATAACTCATCCTGAAAAACAACAAAAAAGACAGAAATTGCTACAGAAAGAAGATCTGACAAACTGCTAAGAAACTCATCTGAGCTCCATCATCTCCCTGGGTATATGCATGTCAGTTACTTCAACTTCCTTTGTCTGTGACAAGATTTGAATTATGTTGAGAATTGAGCAATATTACCAAATTACTTACTTTCTTGGACATTAAGGGGAGGGTTAATGAGATTATCTAGCGTTCGGGGTCCATATTCAGACTGTGGTGATGAAAATCCAGGAATCAAGCAAGAAAACATCCATAATTGTTCTTTACTACAGTTATTCTGAAGTGCTTGCAGCCACAAAAGAAAGAGACGCACACCCTCTCGACGTATCTTAAAGGAAAAAATCATGGAATAAGTTATCTTGTCCCAGAACAAACAAAAACATTTCCATTTGTCCCGAAGGGAGACTGAGAAGGGGAGCAATAAAAAAATGAGAACAGACAGTATGAGTCCCTGCAATCAGCAAAGCCAAACTAACACATCTGCTGTTCCTGATGAAATGCATGGGCAAGCCTGGCACCTTCACTGCTGTTTGCCTCAAAGATTTTTTCACAGGGCTTTCTCTGAAAGAAGATAAAGAAAACCAACACATATCTAATCACTTGCTTGACTACAGCACTGCGAGATCCCACATGAATTTTTCAGAAAAAGACCAACATAAAAATTTTAAATGTGTTCATGAATTACAACAACAGAGTGAGCTTTCTGTATTAGAAGGACCAATTCTACCTTCTTCCATTTCTCCTTCAAGAAATGGTAATGGACTCCTAGAGCACTCCCTTCCTGGCTCTCACACTGGAGAATTTCAGTACCAGAGGAGCCTGCAGATTGTTTACAGAGGAGTGGTGCAGCTGTTTTGTCCCATGGTCAACCATTTAAATTACTCTACCCACCAGCAGGTCTCCCTGGCATAGATAATCTTCCATTCAACGTAGCCTGAGTCCCAGCATCAGCTTCCTTTCCTCTAACAACGAACAGTTAAGGCTTACTATTTTGTTAATGCAAAATCCTTTCAACCACTGGCTATTCTATATTACACATTACTACTACGAGTAGTTTTACTGAGATAAAGCTCATGATTTGAAGTCATTCTTTCATGACACACAAGTCATGATCCAGTTCTTGCTCCTATGCTTTTACTGTTGAAATTTGCCCTTATATTCTTACTTGTATTTTTAAGAATTGTAGATAAAAGACCATGCAACTTTTTGCAATACCTTTAATGAATTTCCAGTGTGAAGAAGTTTCTTTAAAATCAACCCTAAAAAAAAAGGAGAAAAAATTTTTTTTGCTTTTGTTCTTTCTCTTTATCTCAAGTAAGATGTCAGAGTTCTCGGTCAGACTCGATAGTCACTTTTAAACAAGTCCTTGGCAACCTCCAATTTAATCTTGGTGACCTTGATACCTTCAAGCAACTGACTCAATGCCAGAAGGATAAAAAACCAAATATCACCTTTCATAGCTTTGTCATATAATATCTTTCCCCAAAGATTTTTGAGATGTGTACATTAAGTCATCACTATGCATAGACTCAGGATTACCTATTTACAAACACCTCATGTCAATTCTGAAATGTATTACTAAGAGAAAAAAAAAAGGAAAAAATAATAATTAAACTTTAAACTTTTCACCTGTCCTTGTTCTTTCTCAGCCACTCTTCTATTTCTATATTCCGAGATTTAAATCTATCTAGAAGAGTATTCACTACATTGGTGAGGTTTTTTGTCTGTTTCTCTTTTTTATTTTTCTTCACCCCGCTTGCAAAATTTTCAAGATCATAACCCTGTTAAGCCACTTAAAGTTTAAGGAAATGAGTGGCATAGTAGCCACTAATTAGTAGCTACAAATAAAAAGTAAAATTAAGAAAGAGGGAAAGAGAGGAAGAGAGAGAAAGCAAGAAAATCAACTTACCAATACTATGAAATTGCCATCTCTGATGAATCCTTTCAGGAAGGAGCTGTAAAATTTTCTATAAAAAAACAAAACCCAAGGATGCATGTTGTAGATACCGCTCTTGAAAGACCAAACAGCCTTTTCACAAAGGCCACAGATCAGAAGCTGATGCATCAACTTAGAAAATTCCCACAATGTTTTCCTTGGAAGCATTATTGTCCTTTCAAGATGATCCCATTCCTAAAGCTAAGAAGCCCAAAGGCTCTGACAGACTGTCTCTGAGTCCTGCATTGGAGACTTCAGACGTTACTGCAGGTATTTGGCTCCACTGACTCTCTGATGGATACTGCTGCTTACAGCAGAGGGAATGGAACCGATTGAGTGCCTGTCTCAGTTGCTCTGGTTCACAACAGATTGCATTAAGTTATTCCACCTTTCTAATGGCTTCAGCTAGGATGTTCAGCTGTCAGCTTGCCTCTGTGGCACAAGCAAACATTTGCTTCAGCCTTCTCAACCAAGGGGTAGTGAGCTACAGCAAAACAATGAAGACAAGACCTCTACAAATAGAATTATCATTTCCAGAGACAAGAAACAGAGCACAGTTAGTAATTAAAAATCTATCAAGTAGGACTTGCAACATTTACACTAGAGGCATTTGCAACTTGTAAATAACCTGATTTCCCAAATGAATTTCTGGCTGTGGCCCTCCAGCACGCTCTGCAAATGCTTCCAAAGCACAGATCACTTAATATTCCTTTATGCAGGAACTAGTGAACAAATGAACAAGCTCTCTTGCAGATTCACCAATGTACTTCACTAAAAACTAAATAATACCTTAATTCATATTCAACCATGTGATAAGCATCAATCAGCTTTTAGTTTTGCAAATTTTTAAAAACCATAATGCTTGTTCTATAATTAGAAGTCTCCATCAAAAAAGGAAAGATGAAAACTTGACAAATATAGGCTGTTTCTAAACTAGTGTCTGTTTAGAAATGTTCTGATTTTATTAAATTATTTCATTAGTATTTAATTGATCTTAATTAAGATATGCTTTAAGAAAGAATATTGTGCAATGCAATTTTGGAATAATGAATATTTTTTAAAATAAGGAATATTTTTCAGAAAGGATCTATTAAAAAAATTCTGCAGTAGCAACCTATTATGAGAGGAATCAGAGATAATATGTAATCAAAAGGTCAAAAAAACTCATGGCTAAATAGAGATCACTTTTCTAGGAATTTCAATGTGTATAATACATTATGGGGAAATACCATCACCAAAGACTAATCAACTATCTAGAGACACAGAAACATCTTTTTCCAGTTAAGACATCTTCTTGCATAACTGCAAGTCAAATTTTTATTTTTCACACAAAGCACATAAATTCAGCTCTATGCAAAAGTAAGAAGAAATGCAGTTAAATGCAAAGTGTATTTACAGACAACCGTAGAATAACAGGACTTAAAGAAAAAAAAAAATCAAAAGATCTTACCTCAAAAATAAAAAGAATAGAATCTAATTCTTCTCTCTGAGACTTGTGACCTAGTTGCAAAAATAAATAGTTAAGTTAAAAATAAACAGAAGATGCACTTCCATTATCAAAACAAAGACCCTTAAATGTGTAAAATTAAAATCTGCATTTATACAACCATAACTTTGCACTGCTTCTGCAAATAAAAATTATGCTCCACAAATAGAGTTAACAATAGCTATAATTCTTATAACTTCCTATCATGGTATCTACAGCTGGGACAGATTAAGTTACACAGTATCTTGATAAAGAAAAATTCTGCAGAACACAAAGTATAACACCTTAAGAATCCTCACTTTGCAAAAGGGCAAACACAGTCATCAGAGAATTCCTCCTCACCTCCACTGCATGTGCATCTCATTGCTCTGACTTTATTTACAAAGTTAGTTCATAGGCATATTTCTGCATAGCTAATGTTATCATTTGTGACCACACAGTGCTTTATTTATAGCACTCTGGGTTTTTTAATAACAAAAATACAAGCATAAAGAAATAAAGAGTTCTATCTGAAATACTTACCTTTTTGTTTAAGGTTCACTTCAATAGTCACAAAGTTTTCAAAGAACACATAGTATATATGTGAAAAATGTAGGTCAAAAAACTGTTTGAGATCAATTGATTCTGCATTCTCTGAAAAACAGAACAAAACACTATTTATATTTCTTTCAAATTTTCGGAGTCAACCATTATTCAGCAGTAAGAACTGAAAGAAAAGAAAAAGAAAAAATGCTGGTTTTTAAATAATAACTAAATAATTAAAGAAACTATTGACATTTTCATTCTTTACACTGAGGCTAATGAAATTCAGAAGGGTATGCCCTAAGCACCTAGTGAATTTTAAAATAGGAAGCAGCATCTTCTTGTACACTCATGGTTTGCATGACAGTAATGCAAACAAATGCCTGTCATGAACCCTAACTCCACCAACACTAGCACTGTACGGATGAATTTGGTTTTAATTGTTAATTTAATAGAAATAAAGCTAGTGACACTGCCCAAACTCTACAACAGAAAGACCATCACAATCCTCAACTGTAATTACTAAACAGAACTGAGATTAAAGAATGTGGAAGAAGGATGTTAAGTGAGGAACACATCTGCTCTGTATAGAAACAAGCGGGGAGAACACAAACAGCAGCATTGGATTCCCAGGGCTGCTTCCTTATTGCCTCCAAGTTCCAACAAGCACTTTACTTTGTAGTCCGGCTCAGTCCCTCACCCTCCTTTCATTTGTGTGGTCTCAGGAGATCAGAAGAGGGGACTTCAGGGATACTCTGAGGTGGAAACATCACTGCATGTATAGAGGAATGTGCCTTCTTGGGTACCCCAAGAAGGTTTCCAGACTCTCTTCCCACAACTCTGCAGAAGGTTTTCTGCATATTCCCAGTAAAGAAATACACAGTAATTTATCTTGATTCATTTTAAAGTGATCATTTTAAATAATCAAGCCTTAGTACACACACTGAAACAAAAGACACTCCCTGTCCTGTTATTCAACTACGTAAGACTTGAGAAACTAGGTGGACAAAACAATACCATGGAAGCACAGAGGGACAGGAAGACAGCATTTCAAAACTCTCCTGTTTTTCAGAATACCCATGGGAAACAAAACCAAACAAAAGCAAAACATGAAGAAAAGTGAGGCAAACAAAACTTTTATACCCTTTCACCAGCAGTATACACTGAGACATCCTCTTTCACTGTAGATATATCTTCTAAACAGCTCCTTCTAATTCTGTGTTGGATCACAGGGTTTTTAACCCATTCCAGAATTACATCCATCTTTATCATCTCACATGACTGGATATAGAAATGGCAGAGTATAAAGTCAGGAACAATCAACTGAAAGGATGGCCAAAAGCATGGCATATTTTCAGTCAGGTTTTCTTATATAGCTCTAGAGGATTAATAACTCAATTTTAACATAAATTTTGCCACGAAAGTTTCCAATACAGATTTAATTTTTGCTGTATCACAGCATTCTGCCAACATCTTGCATAATGAGTGTAGTAGTGCCAAGGTGCTCTTGGAGCAGATAGCGCTGCATCAGCAACCAAGATCAACTCTTAAGCAAGGCAGCTCAGCTAGGAATAAGCACTGGACCAGAGCAGCAAGCACACGCCTGACTATCTACAGGCTTACCAAACCCTCGGGTTTGCAGAAACTGCCACACCACCTACAAATCAGCAGCTCAACTGCTACAGTTTAGAGACACAAATGCTAAATGACAACATAAACCAATTCCACTTGAAACAAGCTGAATGATGATTTTCAGTTGATCAGAGAAATACACACGAAATGGAGCTATGACTACAGCATAAGCACAACAACTACAACCATTTCCACTCGTGGGCAGAGCCTTAAGTCAGTCCTAGGCTAGGGACAAGAAAATACTGGAAGGAAAATAAAGAGTTTGAGATGGAAGGATTAAACAAAAGAAAAAAAAAAGAAAGCAATGATTGAGACTTTCAGGAGAAAGAAGGGTGACAGAAGATACTTTATAGCCCATATGTTTACAGGACTGTACAGGAATTGCACGTAGAAAGCAATGGAATGGTTCACTCACTGCAAAGGTGCAGAAGACACTAGTTCCAAATGCTAAAGGGATAGGAAGCAGTTAAATAGGGTCTCTTCCAATCAAAACATAGGAATGCTGCATTTTTGCAGGCATGTTAAACATTTCGTTTCTTGAAATAGGCCCTCACTCTTTCCTCAGACACGGGTCAACTCTGAAGCAGACCAAAATAAAAACCCAAATGCCTAAACCAAATGTATTCTTTAAACACTCAGTCTTAACACAAGAGTCAGTAATTTTTGTTGATGCTGTTCCTAAATTCTTCAGGCAACAAACTGAAGGCTTGTCTATATAACCAACTGAACACTGACTATCATTTTACCACATAATTGCATATGTACAACTGGTACTGTGGTAAGGCATTCTGCCTTTGGGGTGCAGGGGGAGGTGGAATTTCAGAAGTTTGTCCTTTTTTAAATTTTTTGTTTGTTTTCTACTTGTTTAAGAATAATATGGTGTCAATCACCTCAAAAAAATGCTTGAAGGGGCAGTGGTAGACCTGTATTACTACCACTAACACCCAACTAACATTTAAAGCATATCTTCAGAATACAGTTATAGCTTGTAAGAGTAGGAGGGGAGTAAAAAATTCTCTGACTTTGCAATTTCTATAGCAAATGCATTTCACTCTGATTCCTTCCTAAGATCATACTTGAGAGTATAATCAAAAGCAAGTTTTTTAAATTGAAACCAGTTTACAACAACTGAATTCTATCAATAAATACTATTGCTTCAGATGGAAGAAAATATAACATTTTATTTAATGGGAATTTTATTCTTCTATTACATGAAAATAATGCTCTTTAAAAAAACTGCTATTTCTGTTAATGCTGAAAAACAGCTTTCCTCCTAAGGGAGAGAAAATACAGCTGTTCATCTGACAGGCTTGCCACCTATAGCAAAAGAGAACATCTGCTCATCATCAAAAGACACCTGTAGTGATTCAGTCCGCTGCTAGTGCAGAAATTTGTAATCTTGCATTGGTCGAGAAGTTTGGAACTCATTACAAATGCCCTGACATGAATTATGGCAAGAAGAAGGAGAGGGGGAAATAGCAGATACAGCATGGATAACAACGTAGACCTTTAGAGAGCTTGATCTGGCCACTTGTAAACATCATTCCATTTCACAGCTACCTCTACTCTGAACACAACCCACAAGACTAATACATGCATGGAGAGACTATTGCTCTCCTTGATTGCTGTACCATTAAAACTTCCAGTTATATGCTGCTGTTACAGCTTTCTTCCTTAATCAAGGATTTAATCTTTTTCAAATGTCTCTAAAATATTCAGTTTACCTCTAACCTTGTCATCAGCTAAAGGAACAGCTCCTCAACTCGTGCATCATAAACCATTTTCTCCAACACCAGGTCACTATCTCTTCTCTGCGCTGTCTCAAAGTACCATGCATATTAAATAGAGGTAAAAATAATTTCTTCTACAAGCAGCATAACCTTTTCAGACAGCCTTGAACTAGGAATTTGCAGGAAGTTGCTTGCCTGCTTTGACTAGTTAAATATTTTCTGGCTTTTTAAGAAGAGAGACATAGCTTTTTTTAATGTGATTAAACAGAAAGAGACTTTCCTCTACAAATTCCAGTGCATTTCTCCTTTTTAAACAAAACAACTTTATATTCTTCCACCACAGGCCAGGTAACTAACACAAACTAAGGTACTCCTTCTGTTATTGCTTCTATGTCTGGATTGGGAGGAGGGAAAGAAATAGAGCTGGCACCATATGAAATACTTGGAAAAGTTCCTCAGAATGTGAGAGGGAAAAAATGGGATACTACTGTATTCCAAAGGGATGTAAAACCTAAAGTTTCTACTGTACAAAGCATAGTTTCAGTACACTAAAATCCAGATTTTCAGCGTTTTATGAAAGCTGGCTGTCAAGAAAATGCAGTTTTCTGCATGCTTTACAACAGCAATAAACATGGATCTTTGCTGTTTTTCCTTAATAATTTTCTGTAACTTAAAAACTGGTACAAATCTGATCTCCACACTAACTCTGTGTTCAATGGTACTTTTTATGTTAAAAGAAAAAGCCAAAATCTGTTTTGGCAGGGTTAGTTTTGTTTTAAGTTCATTATTTTAATTGTTTACCTTTAAAGTTCTGTCCTGTGCAGAAAAGTACTAGCTTATTTGCTTTAAAATATTTAATTTCACACAGTATGATGTTTCTTTGTGCTTAAATGTAACTTTCTCCTTAAAACAAAACAAACCCCGCCAAAAGAGATTTTAGACATATATTTTCGCTCTTCTGAAGAGAACTTTCATCAGTTCACACTGCATTGCAAAAATTAAGAAAATAGTCTGTATCATTACAGATTAAGTTGTGGTCAATTTTATGTTCTATTTTAAGAGTTTCAGAATTTAATACTACATTAATACATAAAATTTTAAGAGCACATAGCATAATGAAAACATTATCCTGTCTCATTCCAAGACTTACTGGCTTTTAAGTCACTTTCCCTCGCCCTTACCACAAACCAAACTGACAACTGCAGCAAACAATGACCTGGAAGATGGCCAGACTTCTGGATCTATTTCTGTAAAGCAGAGGCCTGCTATGGACTGACAAGGTCAGTATCAATCCCTGTAACAAACTGGTGCCACTAGAAAGCAAAGGTTTCCATATCCTCAATGGAAAATCAAACTTATTCAATCTTAATTCTCCATGCTGAAAAATTTAAGGGTGTAGTGGGTTGAACTGAGTTGATGGACAGACTTTTAGACCAATACTGTTTCTTTACAGAAAAACAGTAGAGAGATTTGGTTACATAGGGACTGTCTCCAACACAAAAGCATGTAACTGAGAAAGGTTAAGCTGAAAACCTCGGGAACTAACTGGTAGCTTTGGCATAGTTAACAGACTGTCAAAGTAAAAGAGCCCTGATAACAGACCACAAATGCAAATCTATTAAATAAACGCTTCACATTAGTCCTTACTGTTTTACACCTAACAAACAGCTATTTAGCAAAACTATTTTTTTTTAAAAAGGTAATTATTTCAAAGAAAATATTCTTGAAGGTTTTGGTACTGAAAAAGGAACATGACTCAAAGAAATCTTCTAATGGACTTCTGTTTTGCATCCAACAAGTATGAACTCCTGATCACAATCTTCTAGATACAAATGAAAAAAAAATCCCAAATGAATAAGCAGATTAGCAGCACCAATGAACATCATCTGCATACAAACTCTTACCATACCAGAGCTCCACAAAAATGAGCAGAAGCAGCTGCCAGCTTTCCAAGCTTATTCTCTAAGGCTGCTTGCAGACTCTGAGAGTTACACTACCAAACTTTTAAGAAATACTTCCACAACAATTCACATGTGTTCCAGAACTTAAACTTTTGTTTAAGCAACTTCAGATTCTTCCATAGGAATGTACTTATTTTCATTCTGAACTGTCAGAGCTAAAACCACACAGACCTTTCCTTTGCAACCAAGTGGTCAGAGCCTCCCTTTTGTCTACCCTGGGGCTTTGATCTGGCTCCAGGCCTTAGCCTTGCAATCCGGCAGCCCTGGCCACTGCTGAACTCTGAAAATCGAGTGTAGCATTAACCAAAATACTAAAGCAGAGTAAATCTTCTCCCTCTGCTCCTGACCAAAACGTAACACATTCAGGGGTTAAGTCAAGAGCGACAGAATATAAATACCAATTTCTTACACTGCATGCAACCCACATCCAGATCCCTGAGTTATGTGAGCAGTGACCATGTCCTCTGCAGTTAAGACTAACCAGGAAAGACAAAAAAATCTACAACTCTTGCCAAAAATAATACATCTTTGCACATCCACAGAAACTCTAGACAGCTAGTTTTGTTGAAGCTTCTCATTTTGCTGTCACTTTAACAATGATAAAACATTTTTCATTTATGACTGATGTTGATGATATGCAACACCAATGAATGCCATCCAGCTGAAGCATTAGGGCTAACTGCCAGTGAAATAGATTTCTTAAATTAAAAACCCTTTAGATGAATGCAATCTCTGCTTAAATACATTGTTTAATATTAAATGATATATCAGAATGGATGTCCAATGTGGTCCATTTCATTCTGTCCCATATAATTTGACTTTTCCCTTTCAAAGACTATTTACATGAGATGCCCAGCACTAGCCAACCACCAAGAATAACAAAGCAAAATAATAAAATAAACACCCTGCACTTAAGATACTCTGTTCTCTCGCATTTTACAAGTATCCTCTCCATGGTTCCAGAGATAAAAGCAGTATAGTTTTAGATATCAGATACAAATAAAATAATTAATGGGAAACAATGTATTTCCTTTTTTCTTTACTCTAGATTTACAGATCATAGGCATGTAACTTCTACTTTGCAAAAAAAGTGAAAAAGGAGGGAGAACAAAACCCACCCAACAAGAAAACAAGTATCTTAAAAATTCAAGCCTATAAGTAAATTTTAAACCAAGTATATTCATTTGACTTGCACAGTAGGATTTCACAGGAATCATTAAATATTTAGAGGTTTTAGCTTTTTTTTTAGCTTTTTTACATATACTTCCAAATTCTGACTGAAACGTCAAATTCAACAGGTAGCATCAACATATGTGATATCAAAACAAAAAGTCAATATTGTTAAAGTATGACTTTATGAAAGGTCACATATCTAGTTGTCTTAACTATTTAGACAATGCTCAAAGCACTGTTTTAGCAAAAGGACAAATAAACCAAGATCTGATGATTGAAAGATTAATTGAGCAAACTTTTATAAACAACCATTTTAAAATCATAGAATTTTAGTTTGATGTTGAAAGCTGATTAAATAGTGCAACTTTATAAAAATAATTCCATATTATTTCCACTTCAATGATCCTAAAAATTGCAATCAGCTGCTAATTGACTGGAAACTGCTAAAAATATGTACATACATACATATATAGATATCTTTTCTGGAAAATCATTGTACAGGCAATACCTAACTCTGTAAGGTACCCGCTGTGCCTCCCTTCCATCAGCTAGAGAAGCCTCAGTGACCACACCTGCACCAACTGCAGCTGGCAGCCTTCCTTCCAGCAAGGCCTCGCTGCTGCCATACAGACCCTCAGGGAATACTGTCCAAGAGTCCTGCTCAAGGTTCCGATGCTCCAACTACCACAGTCAAACACAGCAAACAAAACTGTTACAGCACTTCCAGCATACAGGAACAAGACAGTTTGTTAGAGTCCCACACTGACCAAATCAGCACTGAGGAACTGAATGAGCCTCTGAGGTACTTCCCAGAACTGAGAAGAAAAAACCAAATGGAGCACGGTGGGGTAAACACTTCCCTATGGGAAGAAACCAATATATCTCAGAACAATAAAATCTATTAAATCAGACAGCTGTAGTTGTTTCAAGAAATATACTGCAGCAACATAACAATGAAAAGTAGATTACCTTTGCTCATATACTGCTAAGTCCCAAGATATGAGACTTCAATCTTTCAAATTCTTCTTAGCATTTCTCAGCAATAATAATATTTCTTACTACTCAGAGGTCTCCTAAAGGTTTTAACTTCTACTACAAAAACCTTATACCTATGACATGCATAAATTTGTCATATATTGTATTTGCTTTAACAAATAATTTAATCAATTCTGAATTAGTCACCTGAATTTCACATAATTTTCTCAGGTTCTCGAATTACAAAAAAAGGCGGAAGAGAGCCAAACTGAAGCAGATCAGAGAGCCAGAGACAGGATATGGGACTGAAGTGGAAAAGAGCAGTTATCTACTAAAGAGTTTCAGAAAAAAACAAATAAAACAGAGAAACAAAACCAAAACCCAAACCACAAGAAAAGCATTTTCCCCCAGTATGCCCATAACTGATTGCTAGCCTAGCATTCAAGAGCTTCCCAAGACAAAAATCATTTATTGTAACTTGTAACTTCAAATTTGGTAAGGTTTAATAGATGTTATTTCCTGGTCTTTTTCATGTCATTTTCATACATATTTTTCACCCTCTGTCCTTACACAAAGGAATTTTAAAGCTTTCAATGTCTTTTCACACTAAAGTTTTACTCTCATCTGAGTCATTCCCATACCTAAATCTTCTATACACTGACTATAGCAACAAGACTCCTAAAGCTACAATAGTATTTGGTACAATGGAACATCACTGCTTTACAAAAGACACAAAATTTTCATATATCCTTATGCAGACTCATTTGCCTTTCTTACTAAATTTAAACTGAGTTGTCACCAATGACAGGATACTTTTTGCTAAAAGAATACAACTCACTTCATTTTAAGCTCTCTTCTAAAAGACATTTTTTAAGTTCCACCTAATGTACACTACCTTTAATTTGCTAAAAATTAAAGCCACAGGCCTTTGTGCTATCCATCCACTTAGCTTCGTATTAGGTTCTTTGATATCGTTCAGTCTCTTCTGATCCTCACTAAAAATGGCATTATACTAATTTAAATATTTTTAGATGATGCCTGACTTGCCCCATTGCCTTGCAGGATGCAACGCTAAGTCTTTTCCCATAATTAATTTTTTTTGATTTCTCTTTGGCTAATGGACAGCCATGAGTCTATAATTCACAATCACTCACCTCTATTCATGACTATTCCATTATTTTGGCTTACTGGAGAACTGCTGCTTTGGATGCCTTGGTAAAATAGCAGGGAAATGAACCAAACCTCCTTTTCCTCCCCTCAAGTCTTAACCATGAAACAAAGGCCATACCTGTTTATTGTTGCTGAACCAAAGACAAAAATGTACAGCAAAAAAAAAAAACTCTGAACCAATACACCTTGCAGGCCTACTGAGAATATTTTAAACTAAAGAACAAGAGAAAATTCTCTCCTTCTCCTGTATGTGAAACTGCAGAAAATTCTCTTCTGGGTATCTTTTAGTCTCCAGTGTGCAGAGGCTAAGACCAATAAACAAAATGAATCATTTTTCCTTCATGAAGATGCTGAACAGACATGACATGAGATTTCCTGCCCGTCCCCTCAGATAGTCTGTTGGCAATAGCTGATTTGGCTCCCCTGAACACACAGAAATATGACAATTATTTTTCTGGGGAACTGTCACTGAGAACAAAATGATACACAGCACTTCACTGCTCAAGCTGTGGGACAGTGCCTGTATGAAAAGCCACTTCAGGGAGCAGTCTGTCTTATGTGGGGACCTTAATTTTTTTAATCTGGTCCTGAAGATTAGTCAAAGAAACAGCTGGAGAAGGAAGACCATAGATCTTATGTTTTGGAAGCCACTTTAGGCAGTAGAGAAAGGATTAAGGTAAGGAGGTGATCACAGCAGAAGACAGACTTCAAATACTTCTCTTGCATTACAGTAGGAATATGGATGGAAATACCTTACTCTTCTGCCCTAAAAAACCCCTTGTTTCTGTACCTCACGTACCTAAGAATATCTGCATATGACAAAATCTTGTAGATGCATCCAAAACAGACAAGCTGAAGAGTACTGTTACACCTTTCCCTAATTACACAGTCACTCATACACTGTGTCCTCCCAAACCTGGAGAAAAGATGTGTGGGAGCTGTGCTTCAGCAGCTGATACGTACACATGGCGGGGGGGAAGGCATCATATGAAAACATCCCCAGCAAATTTAGTCTGTCCTACAGCCAGTAAACAGAAACCTTAGATTAGATAAGAATGTCCGCTTGATATTGCTTATGGCTTGCAACTTACAGAAGGCACCCAATTATTATGAAAGCTGAAGAAAAAAACCTTGTTAATAAATTGCAATCAACATAAATACAAAATCTACAATAGATCAGATCAAAATCATTTAGAGTGTTTTGCAGACTAAAGCAAACTAGAAGTATTCAGTATACTTTATCCAGGAAATCTAAATTCAGAGAGGTACTTAGCTTCTTTAGAATGTTTTTTCCTCATAAGTTCCAATTGAGGAAGTAGCAAAAAATCAACACAGAGCAAGCTACAACTGGCTCAGTACAGCTAGTTAGGAAGAGTGGTACATTCTGAGTGAGGCAAGAGGACGCATCTGACTACTGAAGTCTCTTACATAGCTAGCTACAAAACTATTCTCCATTTCAAGTCTAGATAATTACTATGTTGCAGAAAACAACTCATGCAGAAGCAGATGGTGCAACATGGGAGCACCTGTTCCTTTAAACACCATTGCAAAAAAAGGGAGCATAGCCGTCTTCCTTTGAAAGGAAAGAATCCAGCTTTGGAGGACAAGATACATAAATACCATCAGACTGTGGGCAGAACCCAAAATAATCCATTCAGTGCTAAACACGGAATGCAGTTGCCCTTGACCCAGCCCTGCTCACGTGTTGATAAACTGTCAGAAGCAACACACGCATTTACAGGACTGAAGCGCCCAAAAGACACTCCAGAGCATGCTTCTTCTTTCAAGGACAGCTTGATGACAATGACTTAGGTTTTTACAAACACATGCAACTAACAGATATCTCGTCATGGTTAACTCTAGGTTTGTTTTTGTTTCCCCCTGGCTTTTTCATTAGGCAATTATGCGGTATAATCACAATTTCTAATTCACTGGTCAGGTTAAATGGCAGTTCACATGGAACTGCAACAGCACTTAAGGGCTTGTGTGTCCTCCTTTACCAACTGGCAAAACAAAAGTGTTTTTAATCTGGCTGTATAGAAGCTCATTCACATCTACACTAGTGAACACTTACTACTGTAGTTCTTACCTTGAAAACGTACCCCAACATAAATTGTTACTGTAAGAACGTAGGGGAAATGGATTCGTGAGTTAAAGGCATCATTTGGGAAATGGGTTCGTGAGTTAAAGGCATCATTTGCGCTCACCAGCCACTTTTATTCATGTGCACCAACTTAGCAGTTTGTGTATTCTGGAGAACAATTACATGCGAAGAACACCACTTTTTCGCCTCCTTTCACAGTTACCAAAGCAATTCCACCTTCAGACGGAAATGTCCGTCTCTCAGTACAAAAGCGACGAGAGAAGCATCCCGCTCCACGCCCGCGGGGTCCCGCAGCCCCCCGCACGTTGCTGCAGTCTCGCCGCCGCTGGCCCCGCCATGCCGGGCGCGGAGCCTTCTCCGGCTCGCCGGGTGGGGTCTCTGGCTGGAGCTGAGACCCGAGCCCGCCTCCCGCCCCACCGCCCAGCCGGCCCCTCCAAATTCACGGTCTTTCCCACGCCGGGACCCGCGGCCCCCGCTGACACGCTCCCTTCCCCCCTCCCGGCAGACTCACCGATGAGGACGCGTAGGTGCTTGAGTCGGGTGAGTGGGTCCTTGCGGGTGTCCAGCACCTTCTGCGTGGATTTCCGCACGTCCCCGTGCGGCTTCTTGGAAAACATCCCGCCGGGCCCGGCCCCGGGCCCGGCCCCGGCGCCGCGCTCCAGAGGCGAACAGCGGCCTCTGGGTCTGCCTTCTCTGGGGCCCCTACATAGCCAGAGGCGGCAGCGCCTCCTCCTCCTCCTCCTCTTGACTCCGACTGCGATGCAGCGAGAGCGGAGGGGCGCGGCGCGGAGCCAACTCCCCGCGGGCCGGGGGCCGGGCTGGGCCTGCACTCCCCCTTCTTCCTCCCTCGCTTTCCTCCCGCTGCTTCACGACAGCCGTCAGGTACGACCCCAGGCGTCCCCATGGAAACCGCGTCGTGACGTCACGGCGGCGCTGCCCAGCGCACCTCCGAGGCGCGGCGGGCGGGGCGCGCCGCCCGCCCTCTTTCGATCCCCTCGCCGAGGATGGAGACCGGGCCCTCGGGCACGGCGTTTAGGGGCTCGCTGCAGGATCCTCTGCGCAGCTCGGCAACAGTAACTGGTGTGGGAAACTGTACTTCTGCTGGTTCTAAGTTAAATGTGAAGTTATCCCATTACACAGCTACTTTGGCTGTACAGAGACGCTGCAGCGTAGGGGGACAATCCTGTGAGCAATAAGGAAATAAAATCCAGGTGGGGACCGTATTCACCACGGCAGCGACTCCAAACCTTTACTCAAGCCTCAGTTGTGCAACCAGCAACGATGTGTCTCATAGTTCCTCTTCCCACACTGGTCCTCAAAGTGCTGCAACTCCGAGCTCCAAGCTCTTGCCCAAAGTTGCTTCTCCCTGGTTTCACTGCCCACGCCTTCAGCTGCAGTGCTGGCACTGAGACTGAACCATCAGGAGTGTCTGGGTCCAGCGCGATGGTCTGAGACATCCTCATTTCTTCTGTTCTGTAGGACGGTCCTGTGCCTTCTGCTCCTACGGCAAAACCAGATGAGCTCAAGAGACCACGCTTGTTCCAGTTCCATGCACAGCCTCACCAGCAAGGCCCACAACAGCCAAGAAAATGGATGAGGTGCCATATCAACTCTTGCTGAGAACTGAATTACTAACATTGAAAAAGTCACAAGTTTCTCCTAAAAGTTTGTTTGCATTCATAAGACAGAGAATTCTCAGACTTTCCAAAAGACATCTGCTGTAGTATCATTTAAGACTCTTTCCAGTATCTCTTTCCTTGGACATTTTTAAACAGCCACTGGTGCTCTGTTTTGGATTGAGGCTACCTGTTTTTGTGAGCTAAGAGTCTGATTGCAACAGCTGGAGTTTTAATATTGGCAATATTTAATTATTTGAGACTTGTTTTAAAATTCCAAGTGTTGTCAACATTTACAGACCTGTCATATAAATAACATTACCCTAGTGTTTAAATTAATGACAGATTACAGTTAATATTAGAAGCACAAAGGCAGTGGGATTTAGTCAGCAGGGTATCAGTGAGGGACTTAGTATTGTCTGCCTGACTATGTGGTTTGCCCCCCCCAAAATTAATATTCTACCACCTCTGTAAATGAGATCTGAATATCAGCAATGTTAGGTAGTAGCTAGCATTATAATTATTTGGTTTACTATAACACAGTATATTGTAGCTCTTTGAGATCTGATAATGATACATTGATTTATGTGCTTTGTTTTCTAAATTTCATTAATTCTAAACACAATTCTGCATATTTAAAAACTTTGAAAGATACCTTTTCTTTGGAGAATTTGCTTGCTTTTCTGTTAACTTTTACATCTTTAACTCAAGATGAGATTAAAAATTATAGAGTAAGACATCACTAAAATATTAAATGACAGGAGGGAATGGTGTTAACCAAGATAATAATGGCTTCTATAGATAACCTCCTCGTGCAGACCACACCAGGCAGGCAGGGCATGTTCTGTGCACAGGAAAAGCCATGATCTTGCAAAGGCTTGACTTTGAAGCATGTGACTTCGGTTCCTTTGAATATGCGTAGAGGACAAGGTTAGAAAATAGCAGGATTAGTTAGGCAGAGGTTAGGTTCTGCTGCATTCCAGGCTGCTATTACTGTGCCAAATTCTTCACATTTCCACTTTAAAGAAAAAACTTTTAAAATATTCTTGTCCAGATGCAAGGGGACTGTCATAACTAAGTTTAACTGAACTTTTAGAGGAGTACTGTAGACAATTAAGTGCTGCAGAACTTTGTTCCCTCCCTCTATTAACTGTCATAAAGCCTGACAGAATTCAGAAAGCATTTGGGCTTCGGGCACATTGTGTGACTCTTGGGGATAATTGTAAGCAGGGCCAGGATATGGACTCGATAATTCAACTCAGCAGATTCTGTGATTCTGTGATCTCTACAGGGCCCCATTGGACACCCAAAATAGTGGGGGGCAATTGGGTGACATTCATACCATCAAAAAACTTTTCCCAGTTTATCTAAGATTTATGATTTCCTAAGATTTCAGCTGTTGCCAAATACTTAAAAAACATACAGGTATTTTAAAATATATCCTAGAGAGCACAAAACCTTCAGTTGTAGCCTGATCCAACAGTTCAACACTTCAAATGGTTAGGTTGTTTTGAATTCTTGCATACACCTACAGATATCTAAGTTTCTGGAATTCTTGCCTTACTAATATTTAAACCACCTAAGGGCACATGATTAAGTGAGTTAAATTACTCAGATTTTCACTAAGTGTTTCCCATGTTTCAGATAGCTGAAACCTGAAACCTTAAATCTTAAACCTGACCCCTCTGATGTGCATGCACTGAAGAGGTATTTGCTCACATGGTCCTTCAAGAGAGAAGAAGAAATTTAAAAGAATTTTTTAAAAGTGTTTCACTGCTTCTGATAATTTCATATTTAGCTCGCTGTGTCCTTCTTATGAGGTTTGTCTTGCTTTTGAGAAAGAAGGCTCTCTAAATTGTGCTGTGGCCACTGGAATGGTGTGCTGTGAACCTCTGGGTATATAGCTTTGCCTGTGCAGCAGTATTCCTGTTCATCCTGAGCAACCATTTTTTACTTAATTAGCAACTATTTACTTTATGAAAAAGGCCCCCAAAATTACATATTTAAGTTTGAATAGTCAAACCCATAATTCTGTACAATTTAATACTCTAGTGTAACATACTGATACTTGAGATGTTTACTACTTTCACCTAAGAAGTCCTATCAGGATCCTCTAATATATTTCTAGTATAAGAATAATGGAACAGCTAGCTGTCCGTTCAACAAAATCCTCTTCCTATGAAAAAACCCCTTGATTTCCCATTACATTTTCACAACTCTGTGTCTCACAGATGAAATCTGGAATTTATATACTTCTGTGTTTAAGGAAAGGAGCTTTTCATGAGTTTATACTCTGCTTTTGTTTTGTTAAGCGGTGTATCAGCATTAATACCTCTGTGTGATACAAAGTCAGAACACAGCAGTCCTTCCAACCACCAAAGATCCCAAGTTTGAATAAACTCTTCCAAGAACTACAGAACTCATGAAGCCAGATTTCCTCCAAATTTGTATTCTAGCCACTGAAAGCCACCTTCACAACCAAAAGCCTTCCTTTGTTTAGTCCTCCCCGACCTATTTGGGATGGGAAAGAGGCTGGACTGCAGTTAAGTCTTAACTACACGTGTACAGGTTGGCAAGCTGTTGTCCCTTGTACAAAAGCTAAGTGAACAGATATCCCTCTCTGAGACATTACTAATTTTCATTTGTTCCAAATGTTTCACAAAATATGCAGAAACTTGGTATCTTTAATACTCATGCTCTCATGTAATTTAAGATCTAAATCAGACAATGGCTTCAAAAGCAACAGGGAGAGTTCAATTGAAAAAGAAACAAACAACAAACATGAAACCAACCAACCAAACCACCAAAACCAAGCAAACAATCATTACCTATGCTTTGTTTCCTTAGCATGCTAGCACTGTGTCAGCCATGCTCAAAGAACAGAAGGGTACAGGGCCTATCATGACAAGAAACTTTCATACACTTGGAAGTTATTTAAAACTGGTGTAATCATTACTAATTCCTGACCAGCACTGCCAGAGAATTTAGACTTTTGCTATGCAAAGCCACCTCCAGCTCACAATATTTGAGTTCTAATGTAAGCACTAGCACCCATATCTGATATGAAAGGGCTTTTGAAATGTGAATACTCTGATACAGTGGAAGTTGCAACAACTTTTAACCAAAAGTACTCAAAAACTCTCTCAACCACTGAGATGTTTTATTTTTCTTTCCCAACTTTTGAAATAGTTTTGCAATATTGACAAATGCACAAAAGAAGCCCTGCATGTCTGCCAGCCTCTAGGTGAAAGACAAGATTATTTCTTTTCTATCAAAGGAAATATTTTGCCCTGATCTCTCCTCTTATGTTGCCTGCAGGATATTTTAGAAATAGGTCGTATCTCTTTGTGTTTATTTTGATTAGTACAACTTTACACCTTTTGCAGCATGTATCAGAGTATTTTGCCTAGAAAAAATATGATCTGAGGAAGGAACATCATCCAATACCCTTCAAACATAGCTCATAGCTTGCACCCCATGACTGCTACTTTAAATTGCTGCCGATCTTGACCTGCATGCAAAATAGTATTTTCAGAGTTCTTGTGACCTACCTCTTAATATTGCACTTTCAAAATGAGGGTGAAGAGTTAGAGTTAATAAAGTATTCAGTATATCAGTTTTTAGTGATAAAAAGTGGCATAGTCTGGTTTGCTAGAGTCCAGACACCCCAGGGATACCCCTTCTTTCAGCTAATATGTTGCTGTTCTGTGCCCTTTGGAGGACCTCACACCGGCAACTAGACCTGTGATGACCAGTTGAAGACATACTGCATCTTTGAAATGGGAGAGACTCCTAATAAGAAAGTATTTCAAACTCATTAAGATGAAGTGCATTGTGTTGCACACTTGGTAAAAGCTCTTTCATCCCTGCTTCTCCCTCAAAGTGTCATCTATACCTGTATCTTAATGACTCACATGATATATATTTTTGGTTTCTCCCTTTACAATTTTCTTCTGGTCAGAAATACTCAGTTACTATGCAGTAACTCACTAAAACAAAAGCTGACAATCAGGTTTATAATCAGAAAGTTAGTAACCGCTTTTCAGATTCTAAAGTGATACATGTTTCTACTCACTGCCTGCATTCAATAAATTAGGTGTAAAATTACAGCTTTACTTCCTAGCTTTTTCTAAAGGTGTCCCAAAGTGGCAAAGGTGGTATCACCATTTGTACTAGCCAGCATTTTATTTATAAGGATTGTTATTGCATCCAATGTTTTCAATGCCAGTTTTCAACAGAATTTCCAGCTTGGAATTTTTACTTGTTGCCAGCTGTCCCTGTTAATGGTCTCTTTCTAATCGTTGGAATATACCACAAAAAAAAACCCTGGCTGTCAATCCCCACTTCCCCAATGCAGAGCTGAGCAGATGAGGATGATGACAATCACCTTCTTAATGGTTATTTTACTCTAATGAAGGGCATAAATCATGATTCAGAGAAAAAAAAAAAAAGCCATAACAAATCACATCTTTGTAGGCACCTTACACTTTCTTTCACTTATCTTGATGAAACAGTCAATCTCCAGACTTGTCCTCTGGTAGCTGGCTGGATTCACAGATGTACGTATACACACTAAGCAAAAATATTTGCAAGTCCTCTAACAGGCTGGATAGAATTTCTTCTTTTCCCACTCCTAGCATTTGCCTCCAGAGAGCTGATTAAGATAGGTGTTGCCACTTTATATGTTAAGGGCTTGTAGGTGATCTGATAAATTAACTTTATAGTCTGGAAATAAACTATAAGCTGCCATTAGCACTATGCCACCATATGTAGTGCCCAGAGGTACCGTTTTCTCTTAGGTTTTCTAGCACTCTATTTGGGCAGTCAAGCAAACTTCAACCAGTAGCTTTTTTTTTTCTCTGCACAACAGTAGATGTCTATATTGCTTGTTCTGGGTAATCCTCCCCTCTCCTGACTATAAACAGAATAGAGACTGTAGAATTCTGTGTTATTAAAAAAAGTTTCTGGCTTAACTCCTCATCTTGGTTGCTATTTCCACCAGGGGCATGGGAACTTTGATTTCCTTCTAGGGTTTATTTTTAGCTCCTTTAGACCTAGTTCTAACTGTTTGAATAGGAAATGAGAACCAAGACAAAGATTTCCTGTTTTCCTGCCATTCCTTTCCCTGCAACTGTTTCCAGTAGCTTTTTTTCTACTCCAGAACCTTTGATTTCTAGTAGTTTTATCTTGCTAGTCCAAAAGGCAACACTTGAATTGGGGATTGTTAGACATTTTGATGTCTAATTTTGTGGTTTTTTCCCTTTCTGAATCCCTGTGGATATCTTTTAAAAAATTCAGATCCAGCTTGTGAAATGTCCTGGTTTTCTTCTGGGATGTCTCCTGGTCTTGTTTCAGGCTGCCTCCTAGCTCCTTTGAGCCATTTGACTATCACCCATCATTACTAACAGTTTTACCGGGCTACCTCAAAAGAATACCAGACTGGGGAAAAAAAAAAAAAGAAAAGAAAGAGAGAAAAAAAGTTCCTTGATAACTGCGTCTACCAGTTTTTAAAACTGAATGAAGCACTTGGCCAGGTTTTGGGGACTTACAGGTTCCCCTGGAAAAACCTGGGGACAAGGTCACATGCTGCTGCTCCCTCGAACAGCCAGAGACTTAAATACCCTGAGCCAGGCCATCTCCCTCACGCCGAGGTCCGGCCCGGTGGCCGCAGCATGCGCGGCTGCCGCCGCAGGGCCGCCCCTTCCCTCCGCGCCGTGCTGGGAGCCGGGAGCGCTGAGACCCCGCCGAGAGGCTGGGAGGTGCCTCGGGGGAGTGGAGCCAGAAGAAAGAAAAGCCGTCGGCAACTGCAGCTGCTGCGGATCTAGGAAAGGACTCAGGATTCCCATGTGGGCTACAGTTCTTTTACAAATCGTAGGTTTAGATTAGATGTTAGGAAGACATTGTTTACTGTGAAAGTGGTGAGGCATTGGAACGGGCTATCCAGAGAAGTTGTGGATGCCCCATCCCTGGAAGCGTTCAAGGCCAGGTTGGATGGGGCTCTGAGCAACTAGTGGAAGGTGTTCCTGCCCATGGCAGGGGGGGTGGAGCTAGATTATCTTCAAGGTCCTTTCAACCCCAAACCATTCTATGGATCTATGAAAAAAATGACAAAAATTGTAATGGGTATGGAGAACGCATGACAAGTTTTGCTGTGTCCCTGGTTGAGTACAAAGCTGGAGGCAAGAAAAAGAGAAAGCATGGAGTTTGCACACTGAAGGATAGGAGGTTAATTTTGTCTACTACTATTTCTCTCAGTAGCGTCCTTGGAGAAGAGGTGGCACACCTACATACACTCCTCTTGGGAGAGATACGGGGAAATTATTTGCATTGGATATACAGAGATGTGGGAGGAAAGAAGCGACTAATGTATAACAATGGTTATTGTGGTTGAGGTGGGCAGCTATTGCTATGGAGGTGGAAATCCATAGGGAAACTCAGAAGTTATTAACTGCTTCAATAATATAGCCTCCATAACATCAATCCAGACAGCAGATAGGGGCCAAATTTGGATCTCAATATGAAGAACTGCTACTGCCAGGTACACACAACCTGAACTTCTTTGGAATGGCACATCACATCACATCTCTGAGACAGACTCTGCTTTTCTACTGCTCCTTCAGCTGGCCCAGATTTCAGGAGTGAGCCTGTGCAGTACAAGCAAGCTCACTTTCACCCCAGAGATAACCCCCACACTGACCTGCAGGCCACAACCAGCTCTGTATTTCAGGACTCTTGAGGATCCCTGCCAGACTTCCTTGTACATGCATTTGTTCTGAGGTGAAGCTAATCAGTCCCTCAGAGCAAGGGGACAGTTGGGACAGCTTTTTCCAGTAAGTGTCACTTGTATTCAGTACATCTTCTGTAGCACAATTAACAGCAATTGGCAAATGAACAGAAAAGTATTGATACTCAAAGTGAAAAAAAAAACCTATCTCAACTCTGCACAGATTGCAGCATATCCCCTTAGTCCCTTCTCTAATCCACTCTCAGTGGACAGCTGTCAGCTTTAGTTAAGTCTGATTTAATTTAAAGCATATCACATTGGTTACAGGACAGCGTATAACTGGGGAAGAAGCAAGTTTTGCTTGGGAGGCCACTATTCATAGAATCATAAAATGGTTTGGGTAGGAAGGGACCTTAAAGATCATCTTGTTCCAAGGCCCCTGCCACGGCCAGCAACACCATCCACTAGGCCAGGCTGTTCAAAGCCCCATCCAGCCTGGCCTAGAACACTTCCAAGGATAAGGCATCCACAGCTTCTCTGGGCAACCTGTTCCAGCTCCTCACCACCCTCAGTAAAGAATTTTCCCTTCATAATCGCCAGGACCTCTCTCCTGTGAGGTCCGAGCCATAAGGGACTCCTTCCCAGGATGTTCCTCCTCGATAGGAGCCAGGCAGGTGGTGGGGGCACACGTGAGGCCCCGCGTCGTCCCTCCGCTCCTCCGGCAGGGAACGGCAACGACCGAACCCCCTCGCGGCACAGGGCCACAGCCTCGCTCGGCCGGCCCCCTGCGGGAGATGCGGGCAGGTACAAAGCGCTCCGCACTCTGCCCGGCAGCGATGAAGCCTCTCCCGGTGACGAGCAGTCCTGTGAGTGTCCCGAGACGGGAGAGGGGTGCGAGGAACCCCCGCTACGCACCCAACCCCTCACAGCGCCTCGCCAGCCAGCTCTTCTCAAGGCGGACCACAATTCCCAGAACGCCGCCCGCGTGGTGACGCCGGACGGCGGCGGGGCTCGGCCAATGGGCGGGCGCGCAGGCGCCGGGCGGGGCGGGGCGGAGCGGCCGGTGGCAGCGGCAGCGGCAGCGGCGGCGGGAAGGGTGGGCTCGGGGCTTCACAGCAGCGGCGGGGGCGATGCCGGTCCATTCCCGGGAGAAGAAGGAGAATAATCACGATGAGATGGAGGTGGACTACGGAGAGAACGAGGGCAGCAGCTCTGAAGAGGAGGAGACCGAGAGCTCGTCCGTCTCCGAGGAGGGGGATAGCTCAGGTACCACGGCCACCCGCAGGCAGCGCCGCTCAGAGGGCGCCGGCCGCTCCCGCTGCGCCCGGTGCTGCCCCGGGACACACCAGTTCCGCCCCGCTTCTGGTGGCTGTCGGTGTCACCCCTCTTCCCCTCCCCCCCCGTGACCCCGCCCCGGCCCAGCCTCTGCTTCGGCTCCGCGGCTCCTCTTCGGGCCGCCGGGCGGGGCGCATGGGCAGGGAGCCCCGCTGAGCCCCGAGCCGCCGGCCCCGGAGCGGGCTGGCACCGGCCATGGCGGGCTGGGCCGCGCTGCTCCGCTCCGTGGAAGGGCTGTGCGTTGTGCCCTGCTGGGCTTCAGTGAGTCCTCGCAGAGGTCTCCACTTAAAGGCGTGTGCATACACGAACACATGTGTATGTGCATATAAGTACATATTACCATGCAAGTTCATGAATTTTAATTAGGTATTTATTGAAGCTCTGTCAATACCACTGGCTTTTACCAATTACTTCAGGCTCTGCTGAGTTGAAGATTCCTTCCTTTTTCTGTAGCTTCCCTCTGGACTGTAGATTTTGAATTACATTAGTAGCTGAAATCTATCTTTAAAAGGATTACTTTTACTATGCTCAATTTACACAGTGTTATTAAGAAGGTTAGTACTATCCTTTCAAACTTTCCTTGTAATTACTATTTTCTGCCTTTGATTGTAAAACATATTTCTGGGTGATAACCGGTAGAAGTTTGTGGTGCCTTATTTGTCTAGTGATGAGATGCAAGACAGTGGTTGGAAAGGAAGTTGGACAGGGGTAGTGAAGTGAGAAAAGTCCTGATGTAGAGACGGACCAGGCAAAAGTCCTGACATGTGATTCTGGCAGCTTAGTGATTTAGTGCTGATGCCCCTATATCACCAAATTAAAACCATAGAATAAGCTGAGTTGGAAGGTAGCCAGAAGGATCATTGAGACCAACTTCTGACTCTGCACAGGATACCCTAAGAATCACACCATGTGCCTGAGAATCTTGGCCAAATGCTTCTTGAGCTCTATCAGGCTTGGGCTGTGACCACTTCCCAGACAAGCGTGTTCCAGTGCTCAACAACCCTCTGGATGAAGAACGTTTTCCTAATATCCAACCTAAACCTCTCCTGACACAATTACAGATCCAGTACTGGACAAGGCTGATCAGTTGTTCTTTACTGCCATTCTCTCAAAGTGATTCTGTAGGAAAACAGGGCCGGAAACATGTGCTTAAATGGTCTTGGTTTGTGTTGGTGAAACCTAAACTAGGTAACATCTGTGTGTGCTTGTGGTTATGCAGGAAAAAAGGTGAACTTGAGTGAGGGCGAGCAGCTGGAGGTAATCATGTTGGCAAAGCATAGCTGATTTGGATATATCCTTGTTTGCATAGCAACTTGTGCTATTCCTTTGAGATGTGCCTTATGAAAGCATGCTTCAGTCCTTTTGTTATCAGAATTGTACAGGACCTGAAAAAGGAATACTATAATTTGGATAAGAAATTAATGGAGATAGCTTTTCAAGAAGTTCTGATATGTGAACTTACACCTTTCAGGGGAAAATAGAGACCGAATAAGGGAGGAATGTACAACCCTAATGGTAGGTAGGTGAGACACAGAGTTGCAAATGTCTCTTTGATGAGGTTCAGGAGCAGCACTGCAACAAAATCTACTACTTACTTCGCTGATCTTAGCATTCCAGTTTGTATTGTAGCTAGATGCCACATGAGAATGCCCTTTCTTAATTTCTTATTCTAGCCAATACTTATGTCTGAGAAAATGTAATTTTCTGTATGAGAGAGTGAGTTTGGTATAACATACGTAAACTTTTTCTCTCTCAACTCTCTGGCTCTAGTGAAGAGAGAATTGTTTCTGTTAGTTCCAGCCTTGAAGTTTGCTCTTTTTCAAAATTTGCCTTGTCTCCTGTTTGTAGTTCTGTTATTTGGTATTTTTAAAGAAAACTTTGACATTTACTTGACCTCTAAGACACTTTGGCTGATTTTTATTGAAGGCAAATATTTATATGATTTTGTCCTTATCTTGGTTTCTTCTGGGATTAGGAAGGAGTAAGTGTGTTTTAAGTGAGTGTAGTCTTTGCACATTTCTTTAAAACAATACAAGAAGCTCTCCAGATAATTTCTGTTGCATTCCATGGAGAAATGCTTTTGAGGGAACACTTTAAATGTGATGATTGCAGAAAATTACATGCTTGTCTCAGTGTCTTGACCAATATGAACATACTCCTTGGAAGCATGTTGTCCCTACAGACTTAAAATGATTAGCACCCCAAGAAGTAAGTCCTAATTGAAATTAGTAAAGGTTTATTTTTAGTAAATTTGTCATTTGCTTAACTTGCATTCAGCCTTCTGTTTTGGTTTTTTTTTCTCCAGTAGATGCCTGAGAATACAAAAGGTGCAGTTAGAGGAAGCATGACTCATCCTTGAGAGTTGGCACTCTATCTACCCTGTTCATTTTGATGTTATGTATTTAGTACAGGTGTTTTATTGACTGGGATATAGAATAGTTTGTTAAAGATGAATTTAAAAAGCCACAAGTTATGCTTACCATCCCAGGGGAGAATTTGGCCATTTTTTTGAAGCACTTTATAGAGGCCACAGCTTATTAAAAAAAGCTATTTTAGATGCTGTTACATTTCAAGTGCTCTGTGGATTTTTTTTATCTTTAAACCAGGTTGCCCTAATTACTGTGTTGGATTGCTTGAGTATTGAAGGAAAAAACAACTATGATTTTGAAAGTGTTTAGAAGTACTCTAAATACTTTCTGCAGTATGAAACTCTGTGGTAAATCTGAAGTTTTGAGACAGGATGGGCCTATCAGCAACTGTTTTAATATGAAATGAGCAATCTTCCACCTCCTGTGATGTAAATTTTCAATTGGAAAGCCATGAGATTTGATCTTAAAACATTCTACCTTTTCAGCAATGCATATTACATAGTTTGTATGTTGTTTAAGCTTGTGAGGAAGAAATTCAGTAAGAGAGGGATTAAAGATGTTTCAGGACTCTGAAAATCTTCATCATTTTATGAATCTTATTGGAGGAGGAATAAAGATAAAACAATTGAAGAGCAACTTGGCATGTGAATTGACATTCAGTATGAATGATAGCTAGAATGTTGACTTCAAGACAGAAAGTCAAAGACTTTTGAGGGTATTTGTAGCTGAGAGGAGATTGGAGAGAGCTATGTGTTATTTCTTTATCAACAAGAAAGTCATCTGTGCCCTTAGATGCCAATGAATAGCAATTTCCTTGCAACACAAGTTTAAAATGCAGTCCGGCTGCAACACCGAGTGTGCACTGATCCTCAGCTAGGGTTACAGTTGTAGTTTTCTTTGTTTTGTATCCCTAAACATACACAAACAATAACATCCATGTGAATTCAAGAAAAGATTATCAATGAACTCTTTACTAAAACATACTTAGAATCAAAAGCATAGCAGAACACATCTGAAACATGTTTGAGAATAAAGGGGAAAAACTGTGGGTATCCCAGTGTTTGCTCCTGTTTGGTTTTACAGGGAGCTGCTTTCAAATTTTAAAGAAGCTTTATTTTTGTAGCACAGAAATGCTTTAGACAACTGAGTAATACAATTGCCACATTCCTAAATCTGGCCAAATTATAAGTTGCTAAATTGGTTTTGGCTTGGTTATTGTGTTAAGCAGTCAAATAAAACTTTGTTCTTTAATGTGATTTTCAGCCTTATTCTGGGATTATGGTTCTGCCTTACTTTTGACAACAATATTTTAATATAAATATTATCTCTTAACAGCCTGATATGCTCTTCCCCCACCCTCCCCATTCAATGTAGTTTTTTAAAGTACTATCTTTAAATTTTCTTGCTCTGCTTTCAAATAGTCCAGGTTATATTGTGTTTTAAAACTTTGTGCACTGTCTTTTTTGATTGTACTAACAATAGTATGACAGACTGCACTGGGTCTTTAATTTGGACTCAAAGGTGCCACTGTAATACTGGTTGATATTGCTGTGCTCACTGCTGGTTTTCATATCCAGGCAGAGAAGGTTAGTGTCGTTTTTAGTCTTAAAAGCTTGTGATGATTTCAGGAAGAAGTTAAGTGCAGAGACCTTCAGATATTGAGAGGTCTGAGTGGACAATCTGATTTAATCAGGTCCTTCCAAGTAGCTAGTGGCCCTGAAGTTACTCCTTTCACCTCATCAGCTTTACAAATTGCCATACTGTTTTGCAAAACAGTAAGAATGAAGACTTGCATACTGCATTCTGTAGTTGGTGTAGGAGACAGCATAAAGCAGTTAAACATATTTGTTGGAAAAATGTGAGTGAGGAACAAGCAAAAAGCTCAGAGTTGTTTATAGCCTAAAAGAGTGATCCCTGCTCAGTTTAGGATCCTACTTTACCTTTCTGTCAGGAGGTAGGATTTTTCTTGTCGGAGTAACTGCTTGCATAAGTAAGGGCTCCTTAGGACAGTGCTTTCTCTCAAGCATCTGGTCTGTTTGCACCAGTTCAGTCACAGTTCTGAGTGCATGGCCATTCCTTCTGCATGCCTTCGACTAGTTGGTAATGGGTCAGTTGTAGTGTAGCTCTGGAGAGCTAATTCCTGCAGATACTGCTGTTATAAAGCAGTTTCACGTATCTGACTTTTGAATATGGCATAACAAAGCCTCTTTTTTCTTCTGGGAAAGGTTGGAAAAGAGTGAAGAATTTTGTATCATAGCTTCTCAGTTTCCTAGTTTAAGAAAGGCCAGTGGTGGTAACAGCTGATGTGTAGTAACATCAGATGTTTCAATGGCAGCATCAAAAGTTTTGGCAAAAAAATGTGTATTTTGCTTTATCTTCCCTAAGTAAATTAAGAAAAAAATTCAGGAATATAAATTAAAATAAAATCTGTGAAAAGAGTTTATGGTGACTACTCTTGCTGCATAGAAGCATAGAAAGTCAAGTATCTGCAATGTTTTAGACTTTTCAGGTTAAGAAATATTTAATTTCAAATGGTCATTAAAACGAACAGTTGATATTTTTACAATAATATTTCAACTTCAAAGAACTTTTCCAACTGGATAGGATGAAACCTGTTTCAAAATTATATGTTACTTTTTCTTTAAAGAATATTAATAAAACAAATCTTGAATTTTATTAGACAAATGTAACACTGGCTGTACTTGCATTCCAGGGATTGCTTTTGTTTGTTCTAATCCAAGATACACTTGAATTTTCAGTGGTGGCTAATAACAGCTTGTCTTAACAACATCTTTCATCTGGTGTGATATACATTGTTTAGTTTTTCTGTTTCGTGCATTTTTATGCATTCTTTGTATTATCAGACATGAAATACACCTCTCGAGGTCTTAGAGTGCTGTTGTTTCCTGTTTTGAGGAAGAAGAATTGCTGTTTATGGGGTTTATTCTAGAATTAGATCTAAGTTCCTTACTTTGTAGCTTATGTGCCAAGTGATTTCTCATATTCTGCTTTGTGAGAATAATAATAAGAGAGAAACTGCACATGGCTATAATTCATGTTTCTTTCATATTCACTTGAAACAAAATATCCAGTTTATTTGGTTATATATTACATTGTTAAAGTTTTTCTTTTTATTTTTAGAAATGGATGATGAGGACTGTGAAAGAAGAAGAATGGAATGTTTAGATGAAATGTCCAATCTTGAAAAGCAATTTACAGATCTTAAAGATCAGTAAGTATTTTAATGTTTCAAGTGCCTCATTTGAGGATCTATTTCATGAAAATATCATGCAGCTGGTGTTTCTTGTCTTTCATATATGTAGATGCTACTTTTGGAGAAGAGTAGGAACTAGGAATTCTGAAATTACTTGCAGGCTGTTGCTTTAGAATATTTCTATGTATTCATGTATTTTTTGTTTTGCTGTAAGGATGGTTTTGAAATGTTGTTCCTGTGAAGGGCTAGTCTGGGTCTATTGCATCAAACTCCCTAGTAGAACCAAGGAATTGTGATTTTAGGGAAATTTGAGATTTTGTTTAATTACTTGTTCATTCAATATCATTCTCATACTTTTATATATGTGGGACAGACCTAAGTGCATTGATTTTGCTAAGTAAGAAATTAGATTTGGTTTTTTTTTCAGCAGTAGGCTTCATAGTTGGTACCACTGAAAGTTTCTTGTGATTACTGCAAACCAGATACCAGTGCTAGATAAAATGAAAATACTGTTATCTCAGTCTGTAGTTTGCCATAATATCTACATACGTAGCTAGTAAAAACCTACTTAAAAGAAGAGATAATAGCCACAGTTATTCGAAAGTGTTTGTTATTTGTATTACAGCCTGTGATTTGTGTCATGGAGTCATTAAGGTTGGAAAAGACCTCTAAAATCATGAAGTCTAACCACTGAGACTTAACAGTGCCAGGTCCATTACTAAACCACGTCTCTAAGCACCACATCTACACACATTTTTGAACACTTTCGGGGCCAGTGATTCCACCATTGTCCCGGGCAGCCTGTTTCACTACTTGAACACCCTTTCTGTGAAGACTTTTTTTCTAAACCTCCCCTGATGCAACTTGAGGCCATTTCCTCTAGTCCTACCTCTTTTTACCAGGTAGAACAGGCTGACCTCCACCTTGCTACAAACTTCTTTCAGGTGGTTGTAGAGAGCAGTAAGATCTCCCTTGAGTCTCCTTTTCCCCAGACTAAACAACCCCAGCTCCCTCAGGTGCTGCCCACAGGACTTGCACTGCAGACCCATCACCAGCTTTGTTGTCCTTCTTTGGAGAAACTCTAGCAGTGTATATGAAGTTAAATCTGTTTTCATATATGCACAGACAAGTTAGATGCATCTATTCAAGTTTAAGTTGGTGGCAATTTGGTAACTAACTTAATAAGGTACTTGGTAAGTGAAATTTGGAGAAGACTTGGTCTGTTCTTGGGCATATGCTTTAATTGAAAACTTTGTCAGTTGCTATTATGGTTCAGATGCATATTTATATTGTGAGATAGTTCTTTCTGCTACAGAACAGAGACATATAACTTGCTTTGCATAACAGGACACTATGAGGTCTTTAAATAATAGGGTCTGGAAAGAATTGCCCAACAAGAAATTCCTTGCTACTGTGTCTAGAGGAGACTGTTTGTCCTGCTATTCTTTGGGCTGAGTATGGGAAAACCTGGGAAATGCAGCCAACTGCTGAGTACTGAAGCCAGCTGGTACTGATTGGTTTGGCGTTTAGAAAACTGTCAGCTTTTGAGTTCAGCCCTACTCTTCCATCTGTTTGACAGCTTGGATGACTGAAAACAGTTTGTGGAAACAGATCTTTCAGGAGTGACTATGAAAGAGGGTGGTCTTGAGAGGAAGGAAGCAAGTATTTTTGGGGGCTTTGGGTTTATGAATGGTATTTGAGAAGTGGTAAGACTGTAGTATATGGAGGAAGGCGTTGTGTAGACACATTGGTTAGTTGAGAGACAGAGGTATTTGTGTGGGCTGGAAGAACAGTGTTGGTGGGAATACTGAAAACAGAGCATTAGAATGATGGAAGAAGGATTATAGGGAGAAGCAGCTGTGAGTAGGGAGGTAATGATGTTTGGAAAGCAGAAAAAGATGCATAAACAATGGGATTTTTGTTGCACGTAACAGCAGAGATGATGTAATGATTGGGTTTGCCTCCTCATCCATTTCAGGGAAGCTGAATTTGGATGTTGTAAGTAGCATTTACAGTGGTTTGGTAGTGTTTATTCATTTTAGACAAATCACTTTGAAAGTACTGGATAAATGGTTGCAGTCTGTCAACTGCTGCATGGTACCAGGTGCTGACAGCACCCAGTCCATAACTGCTTGCTCTTATGTAGCTGGTACTTAGTGCTGTGTAATCAAATGTTAGTGACTGACCCAGTCATGTGCACTGTGCACTCAGGCTTATGTTCTGTCTAAATAATTCTGCTGTAGCTCTGTGTAAACCACCATGTGCACAGCATGCTCATCAAGGGTTAAGCCCAGCAAACTGGGGGTTGATCAGCTGCAGGCTGTGTCAGTTGACTGCTGGACAGATTGTGTGTATCATATCCTCAACTTCTTGCAGCTAAGAGGGAGGGCAGTGATGCTGATGACAACTCTGTAGTGCAAATGTGAGTACCTAACTTCACAAAAGTCAAAGTAAGATGATGAGCAAGCTGGGGCAAGGTGAACAGGCAGTTATTTCTCAGGGAGGTCTTGCTGTGTCAGTATACATGAACTTTATTTTCTCTAATTAGTTACTTAATAGGTAACATCTGATGTGTTCATAACACTTATAGAGTTTGTACATGTTTCCTTTAATTTTACACCTTTTGATTGTGAGGTGCAAGGTAAAAAATGAGAACAGGAAAAGTTAGTTATATTGATGATTCTAACATGGAACACTATCAGTTACAAGTAAGTGGAGATTTATTGAGATTGAAGAATTTAATGTAATATCAATTACAAACATTTCGAAGTGCAAGCAGATTTCTTCATTGTCTGCCAGCAAATATCCGCTTTTATGGAATGACTGAATTTCAGATAAAATAAAAATATTTTAAGTACACTTTCTTTTGGCAGGAATGTAATATTTCAGTTAGAAATTTTCTCATGATATTTATAATCGTATGCAACGTGTAGATTTTCACAGAAGATTAAATGAGGGTTGCTTCATTAAGTGCCTGCATCTCTTTTTCCTTGGTTTATGGTAGCAGGGGAGCAGATAAATGAACACAAACGTGAACAATTGTTTCCATCCACAAACTGTCTGTATTTCTCATGACATAACCCAATTTGTTCTTATGTACTATAGTACCCTTTTGTGTCCTCTTCCATGTTGATTTATGTCATATTATTAACAGGTGTACAATTTTTTTTTCTTCTTTCTTAGAGATGGAGATATGTTTAATTTTATCCTGACTTTCTGCACTTCTGATTGTTTGCATTTGCTTTTCATAAAGGCTTAATAGACATGAATAGTGTTGTTCAAAAAGAAAAGATGTATTGGAAAATTTAAATGCTAGCAGATCTTCATTTTATTTCAGTGTTCCATAGCATTAACAAAGGGATGACAAATAGTTATTTTAAAAATATTTATTCTAACTTCTGTTCTATTTTAAATAAAATCGTGTTTTTATTCCTATTATTTTAAGACTTTACAAAGAAAGATTAAGCCAAGTGGATGCAAAGCTACAAGAGGTCATAGCTGGAAAAGCACCTGAATATTTAGAACCATTGGCAGCTTTACAAGAGAATATGCAAATTCGAACCAAGGTGGCAGGTAGGCATGCAAAATGAGTATTGCTGTTTCAAAGTATAAACTTGCTATGTGTTTTAAGGTCAGTCTTCTCTTTTCTTTAAAATTGTTGAAAGAGTGTGTTTTAAAGTTAGAAATACTGTAGCATAATTTTAAATATGAGGTGATTTTTAAGTCAAAATGAATATGTTGCTTACCTCCTTGCATATGTTGCCTGATAACAGCACACTAAAAGTACATTTTTCTAATGTTTCATTTAATAGCTGCCTGTTGTTGTGTAGTAAGCACAAAATTACTGAGTAAAACCTCATAATTTTTTAGCCAGAAGGTTTGGGATCAAGTCTGTGCAATGGTCACTCTTGAAGAGATACGTCAGTTCTATCTCATGACATGCTTGCTATCTAATATGATCACATTTTTCCTGATCTTCTAGTCTGTGTCTCTTCTACTCCTTTGCTCCTATCCTTCTGTTCTGTCTAGGGAAAGAGGAAAAACCGCTTGTCCTTGGCACTTTTCTCTAAGCTCAATTTTAATTGTTAAAATTAATGTTTAGACAGGCTTTTGTGCTCAAAAGAAGGCAGCAAGGATGTTTATCTTCTTGTATACAACCATATAATAATATGAAATGGTAATATAGGAAGACGAAGTTCTGCACTTCCCTACTGTAAATTTGTTTCGTGTTACAGCTTGACTCCTTTAAGAGAATTCAGCCAAGGGCTACCTAACATAGACTGTCAGAGAGCCAAAAGACTGACACCTGTGATCTCTGTAGCCAGAGAAGCTATATCAGTGTCTTTTCTAAGAAATTTAGCAGAAACGTGGTGCAGGCTAACTGAAAAATGACAAGCCAACTTATACTTTCTATAATACTAGTGCCTTTTCAGTACTGCTCAGTATGTCTTCATTGGTACTTCTGACTTTGAGAATTTGAAGTCCTTTGATCTATTGCATTTCTCTCCCTCCAGGTCTTCTCTGGAATGCTTTTTCCCAGCTGACCCAGCATTTCTGGGTTTTAAGTTTAGCCCAAATTTACATGACTAGTCCTAAATAGCCCACTTGGGCTTTGCAGAGGGATCTCAGCTGAACTTGAGAAAGGTTTGATATAAAAACAACCTTAATCCAGGCTTTTGCTTTTAAGTTTTAAATGTGACTGTCCATCAGTGCTTTCATGTAGGTGGGTATGGGATATGCAGCATATTACACATTCTCCTGATCAGTCTTTAGCAGCATTGAAGAGTCATTTCAATGTTAAAAAAAAGCCCAGCTTCAAGTTTCCTTGAAGTTGAGACTAGAAAAGAGGAGGCTATTTCCCTTTTGTCCCCAGTTGAATAAACCTGATAAAGTTATTCCAGAGAAGGCAAGAGCTTGCAGAACTGGCTTATTTGCTTTTACTGTTTGAAAGCCTTGACAGAAGTTGGTAATAGCAGGACTTGAATTCCAGCAGGTAACCCATAAGGACCTACTGTTACCTGAGAGAGGGAGAAAGTGATGAAAAAAAACCCCCAAACTGAACTACATTTAGCTAAACTTTGGATATAATTGCATCTATGGTAGAAAAGAAACTTGTGTTCCTCAGCTCTCTAAGGCACTGTTCAAACAAAATATGGATCTTGGCTATTATAGCAAGTCAGAAAAACAATTTTTTCTTCTAGAACTGTTCATGCCTATATTGTTCAATTTCAGGCAAGTAAACAGTGACCCAAATATGCCAGTCAGCCCTAAATATTAAGAAAATGAAAGCAAACATAACAACAATGTAAGAAAAGAACACTTTGAATTCTAGAATAGTTTCACTGTGGAAAGATGATTGATATAATACTTCGTGGTTTGTTTTCCAGAGGAAGTGCTGGTAGTAATATTGTTCCTCTAGTACTGTGTTCATTTATAGACAGTTGAATCATAAGGGAAGTTAATTTTGGAAGTTCTTCAGTTGCAAGACACCACCACTGCATGTGTAAACTTAACTCCTCAAGTTTCTAATCTAAAGCAATTTTGTGTTGAATGCATTGAATATATTAAATGAAGTTTTATCCCTTTATTACATTTCAGATACCTTTCAGATTTTTTTCAGCTGTTTAGTGGACACATTTTCAGAAATGTCTAAAAATGCCCCTAGTACTTAGAAGTTGGTATCCATTTTATCACAAGGTGATTGTTTTTAAGAATGGATCAGTCTTGTTAATTAATTTAATTTATTAAGATCATGTATTATAAAGTAAGTCTTATTCCAAATACTAATTTATAAAATCCTTTTCTTTCAATCAGTTTTCTAGTTATTTTAAAACCCCAAAAACCTTATTTTAAACTCTAATTAGAAAATAGAAGAGCCCATTTAGTACTTAAATTTGGAAACTGATGATATTCAGGATAGTTCGATCAGAAATATGAAATAGACATCTTTCTAAAGTTAGTATGACCACTGGTATACTTTTTGACTGACAGGAGAAGGAGTTAAAATGTCATTTTGTTTTTCTCGGATCTTCAGAATTAAGGATTTAATTGTTCTTATTTTTATTCTTTAAATCAGCCAGCCACTCTTAAGTGCCTAATGTAATATATCTGTATTTTCCACTATGTCTGTGTGTTGGGACTTCTAGGCAGTCTTAAAATAGAATTCTGAAGTCGGATATTTGCTAAAGAAAGTAATATTGCTGTAATTTGTCTGATTACAGGTATCTATAGAGAGCTTTGTCTGGAATCTGTGAAGAACAAGTATGAATGTGAAATTCAAGCCTCTCGACAGCACTGTGAGGTTGTGCCAGATGTTTCACATTGATAGCTAATCTCATCTAACTTTACTGTCTGTCATGCTTTTCAGGTTCAGCACATGTTTTTATTATTTTAGTTATTTGCTATTTGAGTGCAATTGCCTTGTAACATTTAAGCCTATGCAAGAGTTTATTCAAAGCATCTAAAAATTAGAATCATAGAAAATGCTGAGTTAGAAGGAACCCATCAAGATCATCTACTCCTGGCCCTGTGCCGGACATGCAAGAATCAAACCATGTGCCTAAGACTGTTGTCCAAACACTTCTTGAACTCATACTGGCTTGGGACCACTTTTCTGGGGAGCCTGTTCTACTGCTCAACTGCCCTCTGGGTGAAGAACCTTTTCCTGATATCCAACTTGCACCTCCCCTGACTCAGCTTCCTGCCTTTTCCTCAAATCCTGTCCCTAATCATGGGAGTAAAGATATTGTTACCTGCCCTTCTGCTTCCCCTTGTGAGGATATTTAAGACCAAAATGAGGTCTCCCCTCAGTTTCCTCCAGGCTGAACAGACCAAGTGACCTCAGTGACTCCTCATACAGCTTCCTCTCCAGAGCCTTCACCATCCTTGTGACCCTCCTCTGGACACTCTCTAGTAGCTTAATATCTGTCCTATATTGTGGCGCCCAGACCTGCCCCAGCACTGGAGGTGAGGCTGCCCCAGTGCAGAGCAGAGTGGGACAATCCCCTCCCTTGCCCACCTGGCCATGCTGTGCCTGATGTCCCCAGGACAGGGTTGGCCCTCCTGGCTGCCAGGGCACTGCTGGCTCATGTTCAACTTGCCATTGACCAGGGCCCCCAGGTCCCTTTCCATGGCACTGCTCTCCAGCCTCGCATTCCCCAGTCTGTCTGCACATCCAGGATTATCCTGTTTCAGATGCAGAATCCGGCAGATGTCTTTTTTTAACTTCCTTTGGCTGGCAATTGCCCAGCCTTCTGATTTGTCAAAATCTCTCTGCAGGGCCTCTTTGCCCTTGAGTTGACAGTTCCTCCCAATTTAGTGTTGTTGGCAAACTTGCTTAGTCACCTTTGAGTCCCATGTCTGAGTCGTTAATTAAGATGTTGGAGAGATTTTTATTATTTTGGCTTTGCGTGTATATATATATATATATATGTCTTCTTATTTTTCGGTATCAAATTCTTTTTAATGGATTCTGATATGATTTTTTACTTTTGTTATAAAAAGATTACCAAGAAAGTAACTAAAATATCTGACATAATTTTATCAAGAAACACCTTACATTTTAATAACAAAACTAAAGAAGTCTTTTTGAGATGCATTAGACAGCTAGTGATACAGTTGTAATTTCAAAAGCAGTTACAGTAAAAATGTATTTCTCTCCTTAAACATAAATATTCCTGTTCACATATCTAAATGCTGGATACTGTAGTACAAACACTCAAGTACATGTATGTCCAATGCTGTACATAGCTGCTTAGATCACGAGGTTTTCATCATAGTACTCCTCAGCCCCCTTACAGTTGCTTAAAGGTGTTTTCTTCTGAGTGCTTCACCATATTCCTGAATTCCTGGTTCCTACTATACCAATAAAGCAAGAATATGCATGTGTACTTTTGAAAAGCTTTCCATTAGAATTAGGAATTATGAAGAATGACTCATTATTGGCTGTCTTTGTTCCTGTGAATACTCCTGAGGCTTGACAGAATCCTGTAAGGTTTGCGGGGTCTCTTATCCATGATTGAATGATTTGGTTTGGCTACATATTACTCTTCTTTAAGGTGGTCTTTGTCCCTTGTTTTGCTATTATGTGAAACATTCAGAATTCAGATATTCACCATTCAATAAAAGTCTCTAGGGGGGGAAAAGCTCTATTAAGTCAGAAATGCTGCTTGTAGAATCACTGTTGCACTGGAGTATAACCATTCAGTAAGAATGCCTCTGGTGCCTGTAATAGCTTTTCACACCTTGTTGGTTACCAGCTACCTGAAGCAGAACACGTCTAAACACAAATGCTATTTAATTTTAAAATGGAATTTTAAAATGATCTCAGAAGAGATAACACTCATTTATCACTTCAGATATATGTAAAAAGGCATCTACCTTTTAAATTCATCTGGGAAATGTTTTTTTATAATGAGAAGTTGAAAAATATGTGGAAGGAGGTTTTTAGAATTTGCATATTTTGTAACTTGAAGAGAATGGTAAGGATGACAATAGTGGAATAGGATTCTTTTTCCATTCCTCAGCTGATTTGCTTCACTCCAGCAAACTAGCTTGAACCCTGGTAAGTTTCTGTTACTGTGCTGTGGGCAAGAGCAGTTGAGGTGTAGACATCTGCTCATTTGGCTGTAGGGAACTGCAGCTTCTCACAGAGACTTGGTAGCAGATAGCTGGATGCAGTGGCTTGAGCTGCTTATGCTGCTTTTCAGTAAGTCCAAGCTCTCTGTTTTCCAGAGTTGCTGAAGACATTGCTCACTGAAAGTGATTGTTAAAATCTAACAATTGACTGTATTTTCTACTCATATTTTTGGAAATGTGAAAGCTTATGAAGGAGCAGTAAAGTTATTTCCTTGAGGCTTGGAACTCAGCTTAATTCCAAGTTACTCTTTTAGATAATTCAGTGGGTTTTGATGCTGCCTTTAAAAGAGTAACTGATCTGTGTAGATACTGTGTAATTTAGTATAGGAGGTAGCTTCATAAAAAGCTTTCCATGTAAATATTAGCTTTTGTGATTCGTAGTGGAAGGTGGCATAGATGTCACTACTTCATGGTTACCCATTGTGAATAAATCTTTTCTATCTAGAAGAAAAATACTGTGTTTGTGTCAAAATGCAAACAGTTTTTCTGGAGAGCTAGCTGCATGCTCTTAGTTATTCTTGGTACCAATCATTGATAAATATGTACCTATATTTTCTCTTGTGCTAAGTGAGTGTACTGTCTTTAAGGAGCTAGGATCTCATGCTAAGAAAGTGGATACAAGGAGATGTGATATGCTTCGTGGCTTCTGGAAAATCTATTCTTATGTTTCTTCCACTGATGCCTTAAATTGTCAATATTTAGATTATTGAACTTAGTAATGTAAAGATCTGCAATCTTGCTTTTTTAGAGTGAGAAGCTTCTATTGTATGATACTGTACAAAGTGAACTAGAAGAGAAGATCAGAAGACTTGAAGAAGACAGACATAGCATTGACATTACCTCAGGTGGATGGAAATTCAGTTTGTCTTTTTTAAATTTGTTAGCTTTTAAACTTCTGCTGGCTACTGATTAGTTGACTGTACACATAGTATGTTTGGTGAGTTTCAGGTGATCTGTTAGAATGCTATTCAGCTGTAGACTTTGGGAAGGGAGTTGAATTTAAACTTAAGTCAAACTTTGGTTTAATAGTTGTTAGCATCCCTTTTGTGTTTTGAGTATTAATCTATGCCTACATAATCATGTAACACCTTTATTCTGTTCAGAAGCAGCCTCTCACCAGAAAATGTTATTTTGCATTTTTGGACAATGTTTTCTGCTATAAAAAGAGCTAAACATGTAAATGTTTCTGATTCATAGCATGTTCTTACTATATCTTTTTAGAATTATGGAATGATGAGCTCCAGTCCAGGAAGAAAAGGAAGGATCCATTTAGCCCAGATAAGAAGAAACCTGTTGTTGTATCAGATATCCTTTTATTGAAATAGTTGTTCTTTGTAGTAGTGTTTGCAGTTTTATAGCTAGTTTTGCTATGTGTGTCATTAATATCAAGTTGGAGTGATAATGCATTATCAAAACTGATTTTTGCATGGCAGGTATTATTTTAATTCAGACTAGAGAAACCATGTTGACACAGCCCATTATGAAAATTGAAATTAAGATTCTCTTACCTAGTTATTAGTTTTATGTAGAGAATGTTTCTAAAAGTTGATTTTTCTAACTCCTAAAGAAAAATAGAGTTACAAGACAAAAGCAAAATCAAGTTAGGCTGCTTGAGTTTCACCAACTGACCATATAAATAGCATTGGATTCTGTGAATTATGAGCTATCTTGCTATTTTGGAGTATATTCCAAACCAAAAATACTAATATAGTATTAAGTATAAAATCCCAGCAATTTCAGGCAGTTTATAAAGCTGAAAATCCTTTCAGTTGTGAAGTAAGGGAATTTGTTCTTTCTGATTGTCGTTTAGAAATAGTAATGAACTTGTCAGACCTGTGTAAAGAAAATACCTAGACATTTTACATGGCTTTTGATTTGTAATTTTTTGCTATTTAGAGAAAACAGATTTGAAAGGGGTTTAAGATTTTTAAAACTTCAAATGGAATTTTAAGTTTAGGCTTGCTGTCCATTTTAGGAGATTTTTTTTTTTTAAATATCCATAGCACCTTTTTCTAAACTTGTTTTTCAGAGATGAAATGGGGAGAAACAAAGTAAAAAGTGAAGACTATTGTAATGAAATAT
>JACBWW010000358.1:0-42538 GCA_020086605.1 Lanius collurio | reverse complement strand
TTTCAGAAAGGAAATGCTTTAGACCTTTTGAAAGATGGATTCATATAATGAGCATTCATTATGTCTACACTTTAAAGTGCCTGTTTCCAGCATATTTCACTGCAAGTATAACTCAATTTCTCTCTACCTCTGTTAATAATTTTCATAATTGTAGGGTATAATTTCTTTTTTTTTTTGGTGATTTTGTGTATTATCTCTCTATAAACCGACCCATGTGAGCTCCACGTTGCCCTTTTCTCATTTGTTTCATTAAACATTAAATCAATGAACTTTAAGCAAGCCAAGGTTAGTAATGTAGCATTAAGTACTAATCCATTAAACACCCAGGCAGTAAATCTACTACGTACCTCTTTTAAAGAGGTTATAATATGCCATACAATTAATTATCCGGAACTTGACTACGCTTAATTTCTGTGAACTGCCAAATGGAACTATTAGTTGAAGACATTATACTTCCACTATGAGCAGAAACGCAACAGATTTTAAGGTCTACAACCCTTTTAGCAATCTCAGATGTATCTTGCCTACACAGCATCTTCTGTAGAATGTTTAGTTTCTAAAGACAAGCTCACATCAGCTGTTCTGATAACAGTGATTTACATCTGCTGGGTGGCCTGTCTGTCACATACCTACCTACATATGAGTTAGTCTGTTCTTCTCAGGCTCTTCACTGCTTCCTTTCCTAGTACAAGAGGCAGAAGTCTGATTAGCATCACATAAAGCAGCATACTGCTAAATTGATGACAGATGAGTGAAGGCGGGAAGGCAGAACAGAATTACCTCTCTGTTGGTTGCCATTTCTGGAGGCATTTCTTCCATAAGCACAGGTCAGGGGTAAGAGTTCAAAAGACAGGTCTTTGCTGTGCTAGTACACCTGGCAGCAAGTATACTAGGGCAAAAACATCCCAAAGTGTGTGCATATAAATAACTCTGGGCTAATTTGAGTAGCCCAGTTTAAATTTCCATCTATGAGATGCTGGTGCTGCAGCATGCTGCAGTTGCATGTGATAATGTTGGTCATGCTTATGCTCTTGTCTTTTTGATATTGGACACAGAGTTGTCCTTAATATAACTAAATAAAACTGGGGAAAACAGAGCCTAGAAGTAGAGATTCATCTTGACTAGCTCACAAAGCTACTCACAAAGCTCTGCAGTATCCCCAAGAGGGAAGGCCATAATACTTTGTGTGTCACATGTAAAAATATTAGTAACTATTAGAAGAGGTAGGACAAAGCTTGTAGGAGATGCTGTTGCTTTAAAAGAACCCCACATGTTCTCCTTTGCTGTTTGTCTGTTCTCAGTTCATTCACAGAAATTGTTAGAGGTATATATAATATATATAATACACATATACATAAATGTATAAGAGGGCAGGGTTGTTTAAATTATAAAATAATTTGCATTAAAATGCATAAAGGAATACTGTTGCAGATGAAAAGAGAAAGAACTCTTCATTCTTTCTTTTTCTGTCATACTCTGTAGTCCCTGTAAAAGCCCTACAGGAAAAAATGTCTTCTTCTGTTTTGATGCTAGTACAGCCTTTTGGAAAGGGGTTTGCAAAACTGAAAAAAGTAATTTCAATGTGTTGTTAACCTGTTTTCTTGTATATCTCCATTTGCTTTTATTTAAGTTTTCAGTAAATCTCTCCTCATTTCTTTTCGTCGAAGGAAATGTCCATAAGTCATTTGAAAACAACATAACAAAGGGCAGGGTTGCCTGTGACATCTCTCACATGCACACCCAGCTGTTCCGTTGTCTTTGCTTGCTATCATCTGTCACCAGATGATAACAGAATAATTCCAGAGATACTGATAGTTTAATTAATTGGAGTGGGAGGGGCTATTGCTGTTTTTCCTTGTTTGTGGTGGCAATTCCAGAGGGTACTAATGCTATACATCTTTTCTGGTCTTAATGATGTGGGCTTTTCTTTGCCATGCGTAATTAAAATTCATGAGGTAGTGGGTTAGGAGATATTAGAAGAAGGTTCCTGTGCAGATATGTTACATACCACAATATAATTAATAGAACAGCAAGTCTTTAAAATTTACTGCTATTTGATTTGGCCATTTAATAGTAACTTCCAAACAGAAGTGCAGAGGGCTGAAAGCAGCCTAATTTTAAAACAAAAGCATCCCTTTAAAGAAACTTTTCCTAAATGGTTATAATTACGGATAACAATAATTAATTTTGATACATCATTATACATCTATAAAAGCCTCATGCTTACCATGCTGTGAAGTTTTTCTAAAAAATGTACCATGCCCTGTGTGAGCTCTTTTGATTTTCCCAAACCTTGAGGATTTCCCCCTAAACAGGGAAGATTTTAATAACACGAAATATAGTGAATACTGAAAAATCCACTGAGTCTTGCCCATGTTCTAAAAAGGTATAATTACTAAAATGGGGCTGAACGACTCTTAGTCCTCTTTCGTTCTGATATATTTAGCATTGTGGCAGATGATGTGGTTAACAAAGATGAACCAGATAGAAAATAGTCATTAGCAGTTTAGTGCAACATCATAACATTTTTCTTCACTGTAGACATGGGGTAAAAAAATGTCCATTGCCCTTCTGAATAGTCATCTCTTGGTGTGACTGGTTTCTAGGTTTCATGTATTTCCAAGACAGAGAAGCCTGCTTAGTCTAATTTCTATTTCTAGCACTAAAACTGCAGGATTTGCTCTCAACCTCTGAGTATTTATCAAGCACACTAAGACCAGGAGAGAATCACCCACCACTGAGTTGTTCCTCAGCAGAGATTTCTCAGTGCATGCAGCCCCAGAACCCTACAGTGTTCACAGCCATTGCTCCAGGCACACACCCAGGGAATTTTCTAGGCTGGGGAGTCTCTGTGCTGGTGGTTTTATCTAGCTGGTAAAGACACAAAAGAACAAAAAGGATGCAATTAAATATATGTCTGCTTAAAGTATTGATAATTAAACATCTTTGAAAATACCAAGAGATGGGAGGCATTCTAGAGTTATTCCTCATTTCCTGAGTGCCTGGGCAGCATTGCATCCCCATGTCCTCTGACACGTGACAGTGGTGTGTTCTAACTCAGTTTGGGCTCTTACGTGTAAGCTGGTCTCTGGCCCTCTTACATGATGCTCTGGAAATCTCCAGACATTTCCTTCCTCCTTTTCACAGGGAAACACATTACTCCAGAAGAATGAGAACAATTTTATGTAAGTAATGGATTTCTGCTGCTCTCTGTGTCCAGTAACTCTTCAGAGCTGGGTAGTCAGCTGGAAGGCAATTCAGTAGGATGTCTACAGGCAAATGTAGACATTTATCAAATGATACAGATGTATTTTAATTTAATTTATTTTAAGTTTTCATTTTGTGTATTGTGAAGGTCTCAGATGAATAAACCAAGTGTCATCTGGCATGCATATTCTAGCTTATCTAAACTTCAAACTGTCTATTTGTCAAATATCAAACAGCCCCAGTTCTGTGTGTTATATAGCCCTAGTTCTTTATATGTGATTTTCTTAGAGGGAGTAAAATTAAGCAACTGGATAGATTATTTTAAAATGCTGAAGATTCAGGACAGCTGAAGATGTCCAGCTTGTCACAGCCTGGAGCAGAGCCTCTCTTGCTGCTGCTGTTTGAAGTTGTGTGTGTTTGGTGGCATAGGATGGTTGAGACTATGACTGGATTCAGCCTGTTCTGACAGCAGACGTCGCATGATATTCCTTTTTTCTCCCTTGTCTGGTGCAGGAAGAGCCTGCCTCAGCTATCCCCACATCCTTTCCAGGAGCAATGAACATCATGGGAGGCCTCGTGTCTCCCCTTCCTCTCCCCCTTCCTTCCTGAAAGCAGCTAGATTCCCCTTAACCCTACAGGACTCAGGAAGTACCAGGTACATGATGCTGAAAGGAAGGCAGCAGATCAAGTGCAGGGCAGCCTCTCTTAGCAGCGTTTTACAGTGGTGGGAATTGCACCAGCAGCTCCCAGTGCATTATGTAATGAGCACTAAAGCACTCTGGTATCTCTGTAAAGCACTGGCAAGTGGTGCTTGGACACCTGCTGGTATTGGTTCAACTAACATTGAAGTTAGATCCCTTGAACTTTCAGTGTGGTTATCTAAGTTTTCCCTGTGACTTTTTGCCAGTACCAATGGCCTGTCAAATGAAAGGCATGGTGATAGTGAAGACAGTTTGGTGTGATGGAGTAACATGGTTAAAAGAACATAAGGTTTTAAAAGAAATTATGGTGCATTGCTCCTGTAGGTGAAAGCAAAAATAAACCCAAACCGAAGCACACATCTGACATTAGATGAGATTTGTGCCTGAAAATACCTTTTATCCTCTCATTGAGATCTCTCTTAACTCTTTCTGAAGAGTAATAGATTAAAATTGATCCAGGACAACTTACTAATGATTTAATCAAACTTGCATCTGTACTCTGTGTTTCTCAGCTGAACTAATTTGAATGCAAAATCAAATCAAAGTAGTGACCATTGTGCATAGGAAAGAACAAAGAGAGATTTAACTTTATGTGCATTGAAGGTGTTTTGAGCTGTGGATTTAAGTTATCAACAATCTATATTTGGTTCAGGGCACAATGACGTATTTTACAAGATGTGTCACAAGTCAGATTTTTCTGCTGTAATTTCTAACCTCAGTTTTAAACAGTCAGCATCATCTAGAATTTAGAGAAAAAGAGCAACTCATCACCATGCCAATGGAACAAAAACTGCTGTATGATTTAAATACCTATAGCTTCATCATTTACTCAGTTGTATGCTTTCAATTTGCTAAGCATGAGGTTGGTGATTAAACTGGTGCATAATTATTAGCAACAGAGAGACTGTTGTCAGATCTCACAGTCTTCTGACCAGGTGCAGGCTTCTGGGATTCAGTCAGAGCCTGTCTGTCAGTGTTATGAACAATCCAGCAAAATAAGTGACTGATTTCCTGCTATCATCACAGAGGCAGTTTTCAGCAGATTGTCACAGTAAAACTCTGTTTCTGAATAGTGTAATGAACATTCTGATGTTTGCAAAAGCAATTTTTTATATATAGACAAGTGTGAGTGTAAAAGCATTAACAATCTGATCCCAGTATCTGTCTCTCCAGCTCCTTATCTGTATCCTTTCATTAATATCCATCTATTTCACTCTAATGTCAAAGTCAATCAAACACTTTGTGATAATGCAAACAGAACTGAAGCATGGCCTGCTAAATTAATCCAGTGTGATGAGGACTTCAAAAGATTAAATTTCTTTGCTCTGTTTCTTCAGCACACTTTTATGATCAAAACCTAGGTGGATGGTTTTCCAAATGTTTATCCAAATCTCAAATTTAGGCAGGATAATGTAGTCTGTGCATTGAAAGAGCAGTGAGTTTTTGCTCCCTACAAGAACAAATTCATTCTGGATTCAGAGTGTCTTTGTGGGGCTTGAATCCCATGTCTTTGCTGGTGCCCTCAGAGCTGATGGCTCATTTGCTGAGCTGGTAGGTGCAGGAGTTTTACCTCATAGAGTGGGGAGAGGTCTGTCTGATGCTTTCTGTAATTCCTGACAAGGGGCTTACTTATGTTCATCTCTTCTGAGTACATCCACCCTCTCGTTTTTGTACTTGCTGCTGCTTCAATAATTTACCATTGGTGTAGGAACAAGGATCAAGAGCAGGATCCCTGCAGCCAGAGATTGGCAGGGCACATCCCTGGGCTCAGGCTCTCAGCTCCTTGGGCACTGTCTGTGCTGCACCTTGGCTGGGGACTGCAGGAGCCAAACTCTGTGGGTGCAGCACTGTGCCTGAGTACATATGCATAACATAAGTATGTTACACATATACCTATACCTATACCTATACCTATACATATACATATACATAAGCAGTATCATGGCATAGCAGGTACATATAGCTACCCAAGTCTTGGTCTGGACCTGCTTCATGTCCTGCCAGCTCAGAAACAACAGCCCTTGCTCTGGAGAGTGACAGCTAGTGTGGAAAGCTGCATGGAGCTAAATGACCAGACAGCTAAGAAAAGACTCAAGCTGGTAACCTCAGTTTGGACAAATCATTTTTAGAGGATGAGACTCTGTTTTCTGCAGTGTGCCCTCACTTCTGCCCCTTTCTCACTGTAATTTGTTGTGTAGTTTTGATAAATCAATCTAAATACACAAATATAATAGGCATCCAATATAAAAATACAGGCTCTTCATTGAGAAGAGAAACATTTTGTCAATGTGCTTTTAAAGTATTATTCTGCAGGATAAACAGTACCATGTTGGAGAAAGCAATCCATAAACACTGTCTTCCTCTTCAACCATAGTGTAAATACGTTACTGGACTTGACATTTCTACCCCTCCTTGAAGGTATTCATCTGATGTGCCAGTATTGGAGATTAATAGATGTTGAAACTTTCAAACGCATCCTATTTGTTTGTGAAATAGAAACAACTAACCAGAAACTCATGTACAATAATTATACACTAACAAGCCTGTTTACTCTTCATCTCCTTTCGAAATATGTGCCTTGTTACACACAATTTTATAGACACAACAGTAAATAATGTTGAATGTTTTAAAAATAGGCCATAAAAGCACTCTAATTTCACTTAATGCATATATACAACAGTTGGAAAGAGGGGCCCATGTTCTCTCTCATTTGTGGGTAGCACAGAGCTGGAAAAGATTAGTAAGACCCTACAGAAGAGCTGTGTCCTACAGTTGTTGGGGGGGGAGCATGTTTAGACTAAAAAATATATGGATTGAGCTGTAAAGACAATTTAAATACTGATAAAATGGAGGAAAAAGTTAAACATTCTATATTTATGAAATTGATTAATCTTTTATTAACAGTGACTTAAGTTCTGATTCAAGTAATTTTAATAGTCAAATCAGTCTAATTTTTTGCTTGAAAAACAATGTCACATTGTAAATTTTGTGGTACTGTGTTAATATCACAATATTTTTACTGCCAGTACTACTGGAAAATAATATTGAAACAAGGCTTCCTTTCCTAGCAGAAGAGGAAATCTTTCCAGTAAAAGTGGTTTTGCAAAGCTGTAGTTCTTTGAAAGTTGTAAGCCTAAAAAAAATTGAATCACAAAAGTAGGACTTGCATGGATCTTAAGATAGGAGCCTGGAAACAGGTTTTGGGAAGGAACCATCATCCTAAAAGAAATGGCTTTAGCACCTTGTTAAGGGAAATATATCTGTCAGCTACAATTTCTACTTCAGCTCATCAGCAACAGAAAGATGAAGGAGCAGGCTACTCTGGAAGCATGGAGGGAATTATACCTTCTGATGTTCTCCTAAATACTCATGTTTGTAGTGCTTCACAATTTTTTGGTGTAATATCCTTGCAGCATCCTTTTGAAGTGGTGAAGAGCCATGGCTCTCACTTTACCAATGGGAATTTGAAAATGAGGAAGTTAAACTCCTTTGATTTGGATCAAGCAGCTTGGTTTTGGTCACAGAGGAGATTTGTGGTGAAATGGAAAAAGAAGGCAGGCTGTTATAATCCCCAAGCTTATGCCCAGGTAGCAGGGCCATATTGTCTCCCAGGGAAACTGCTGGATCTGGTCTTTAGCTCTAATTAATTCATATTTCAACCAATTATATCCATATCTAACACAGCAGCTTGTCCTAGCCTACACTAAGAAGAGAGGGTCTGAAGAAACTGGAACATTTTAAAAGCCCTGGAAGAGGTTGCCCTGGCAGATGAAGCCTTGTGTCCAGCTTATAGGTAGCTAATCCTCTAAGTAACTCAGTGAAGAGGGTGGAGGAGGGAGAAATACTGGTTTGTTAGAACAATAAACTAGGTGGTGTAGTTTTCTTAAGTTCTGCTGAAAGATGGCAACCTCAAGTCTAACTTCTCTCTAAAGTCACTGCAGAGAGGTGAACTTCTGTATGGCCCTGACTACCTGCAGAGGTGTGTGGGGCCTTTCTTGAATCACTGCATGGTTGATACGAGGCTCCTCCAGCACAGGCACCTTGGTGGCTGAGTTAGGTTTCTTTTGCATTAGTTATGATGTTGATGTTATTTCTTTTCTTTCCCTGGTGTTTTATGTAGCTCTCTGGGATGCAAACAGGAGAGATGTCAGCAGCACGTGCTGTAAATTCATGGCTGATGCATGCACAGTCAAAGTACTTTGGTGTTTCTGCTTTGACTAAGAATTCAAAATTCAGGTTTCTGATTCTCCTGTCCCTAAGGGTCCATAAATAGCAAGTCTGATGGTGTCCTGAGTCCTGGGAACACACACTGAACGCCTTGTGCCAGCCTGAGTTGAAAGAGCAAAACCTTCACTTGGGTGCTCCCAGGCTTCTGACTGCCAGCCAACATAGTTTTCCACATACCACAGTCACATATTTTATTTGCAAGAGTTACTTAATATGCTTAAAGAAAATCTGTAAATACTTGAAGACAAGTAATGAAAAAAGCAAAGACAGGTGCTTGAGGAAAAATAGCCAACTCTCAACACATGGTGATATTATTTTTATTTCAAGGTTAGCAATACAAACAGAAGGTTTTGGTCATTTCTTGCTGAACAAATAGCTTCCTTCATCATCATTTCTTTCCTGGTTATTCTTTGAGAGAGGAAATGAAGGAAAAGTAAGAAGTGGGAGAGAAAGAGTGGGTTTGCAGTTGACCTGACAAACATTTTATCAGGGCTTGTTGCAATAGGACAAGGAGTAATGGTTCTAAGCTGAAGGAGGGTTGATTTAGATGAGATACAAGGAAGAAAATTTTTACAATGAGGATAAAAACACTGCTCAGAGACTGCTTAGAAGGATGATAAATGTCCCATCTCTGGAAACATTCAAGGCCAGGCTGGATGGGGCTCTCAGCAACCTGATCAAGTTGAAGATGACCCTGCTTGTTGCAAGGGAGGTTGGATAAGATGACCTTTAAAAGTCCCTTCCAACCCAGACCATTTTATGATTCTTGAACAGTTTTAAAGGATGTTTTCATTTCCTCTGCTTATTTGTTCCCAGGAAGAGTTCAGACACAAGAAATCCACTTACTTTTATTCACTTGAGCCAAAATACCAGGATAATTGTACCTGATGGCAGAAGTGGTGACTGCATGTACTTTTGCAAGCACATATGCCTGATCCAAGCCAGAATCTGTTCCTGACCTATTTAACTCAATACAAAGTTTTAAACAAACAGATAATTAGAGAAATAGTTTATTTCAAATATGTCAACTATTCAAGGCTAAGTTTCCCCTTTCTAGTGGTATATTTTAAGAGGTAGGGAGATACTCTTGTTATCAGAGATGTATCTTCTTCTCATTTTAAGCTGAAAAAATAATGGAAAAAAAAGGAAAAGAAAGAAAGAAAGAAAGAAAAAAAAAGGATACTTTTTCCAAGCAAAAAGGCAGGTGGCATTTTTTTCTGAGAGACACCATCAAACAAACAAAAAATTCAATTCAGTTTTTATCTCTTAATACCAGAAAGCAAGGAAGGTTCCATTTGGGTCAAATGTGTGAGCTCCATGTCTGGCACAACAAACAAATATTCAATGCATTTGTAATTTACCCTGGAAACTGACTGGTCTGATTGAAACTAATGATGTCCGACAGTGCAGGGCCAGTGACTTGGCCTTTGCTAATGCACAGCTAACCAAGATCTACCATGCACAGATACTGGAAAACCAATTAGTTATTCTAAGAAGTATTGGCAGATAAAATGCCCTGATTAATCACACAAAATATATGTAGTCCCTTATTTCTGTAAATCCTGTTTGAAAATGATCACTAATACTACTGAGTGAACTCCTTTAGTTGCTGGATATCCCAGCAGGGTTTTTTTTGAGCCAGATATAATTTGAATATCATTTGATACATGAATCCTTAGGAAAGAACATAGCTGTGCATATAAGCTGATGTCAAATATGTTTATATACATAAAATGTCTATGTGTAAGCAACAAGTGAGGTTTGCTTACTCTGCTGTATATCATAGCAAGCTGAGGATTATTAAATTACAATTGCTACATCATGCTAATTTATTTTTTATTAGCAGCTTACTAGAACATTTGACTGCAGAATGTGCTGTTTTCCTCTTGTATGTTTTCAATGCAGACATACTAGTATGGTAATGCACTAGTGCTGAAATAATTTAAACATGGGAGGTTTACCCAGCCTTCAGATGACTTGTTAGACTAAAATTATACTTGTAAAAAGAATTCTGTTACTCTTTCAGTGCATGGATACTAAAAAGTAGAGAGTCTCTTTTTTTTTCCTCCACAGAATCAATAGGAAGCAAAGGAGAAATATTTCCCTGATGGGAAATCACATTCAGAGTTTGGAAAATATGTTTGTTTATGCAGCTAAAGGTGAGAGAGATCAAGAAGAATAGGTAGAAGAGAGGTTGAAAACCAGCTGAGATAGTTCAGGAAGATGAATACATAGTGCACATCGGGTTATGGCATTTGAAGATCCCTTTTGGATAATAATTTTCTTCAGTGAAGATGCTCATCACAAGCCAGAAAAACAACTGTCCATCCTAAAGAGGGAAGGAAGGTATCCATCTGCCATTCATCCACACACAAACACTACCCATTTTGTCTGACCCTTTCCTCTCGGGCACAGATCTTCCTTTCTCAAGTTGTCAAGAAGGAAAAACATATTACTGCAGCCCTTGTGAGAGTGAACTTAACTTTCCTCTTTTACTCATGAGTTCATGACTAGTGACTGGAAGGAAAGAGCACCTGTACTTCCTGCTTTCTGCCTGCACCTCTTCTCTGGCTCTCACAAAGGGCCACCCAGAGATCAGAGGCTCTGCTTGTTGTCAGGCTTGGCACAAGCTTCAAGGTGACTTTGTTTGGGTCGAAGCTTTTTGGTCTTCAACCACTTGTTTGACGGTCAAAGTAGACAGAGGACAGCAGACAACCATGCAGAGAGCTCCCAATGGAAACATGCTGATTAAGACCAAATGCCTGTGTTTTCTTCTCTTTTTTCATGCTGAGGATTTGGCCATTCATGGATGTTTCTGTTGACATTGCTAAAGCACCCCATTTCTCTCTTTTATTTGATCTGAACCTGGAAGCATGCTGGGCTGTCATCCAGAAAACAGCTCATGAACACTCACTAAAAATATATTCTGGTACTGTTATATCCAAACACATCTGTCCAGCAGATACTGTTGCACAACAGAGTTTACAGGCTGCCAGTTGCAACCCTGGAACCCAGGAGTTGTCACTAAGAAGTTGATTTAAAGGGTAGCATTCAGCACAGGAGTGAAAGCACATGGGGAGCCTGTGGTTTCTACCATGGCCTCCCACTCTACAGGTCTCTCAGAACATGGAGACCCTTTAGTCCAGGATTGGGAGCAAGCAGCCATAACAAATTTAAACCTGTCTCTGCCCTACTCTTGCAGACTACCTTTGAAGCTCAGCCATTGAGGATCCATTGAGGGGAACACCCAAAAGCAAAGGTAAGACTTTAAGAAAGGGGGCTCCTGTGGCACCAGGACTGGAGCCCTGTCCTGATGCATCTTGCAGGTAGATGGCAGGATACCACTGCTCCTGCGGTGTGTCTTAATGAGGTGTTGCAGTACTTTGCTTGGGTAAACACTGATGTAATGTAAACAGTTCTCTGTCCAGGAAGAGATGCCTTGGAAGCATAGCTCACTTTCAAGCTTTTTCTTAAGTGGATGTACAAGCTATGAGGAGAAAAAAAAATGCACAAAAATAATTACCAAAACCTCCACAACAAACCAAAACTGAACCAAAGCAAATCATACCAAAAAACCCTAAAACAACCCAACAGAAAACCCCCCAAAACCCACCGCCAACAAAAAAACCTCACAAAAAAAAAAGCCCCTAAAAACAAAAAACCAAAAACCAACCAAAAAAAAAACAAAAAAACCAAAACCCCCAAAGAGACAATCGGAGCAGGTTCATATCAGCCTCTGTTCTTGGTAATAGCTTTAAGATGTTAATGAAGTGACTGTTGTTTTTGTTCAAGGAAAACATGTTCTTCATATTTTTGCTATACAAAACAATGAGAGGAAAATGTATTCAATTTTGTCTCACTCTGCCTTCACATAAAATTGCTTAGTGTTGTCTCTAATAAAACTAAAAATGAGGAACGAAAGTACAGATTGCTCTGTGCAAGGTCTGATTTTTTTGTGTGCATTATATTAACTATCTCTGCCCAATTTTGTGATAATAAGGCAAATAAGAAAAAAGCCTCAGTTGAAAACCCCAGCATATAATCAGCAATTACAAGTGGATAGTGCTTCATTGTAGGGGTTTTTATGATCATTATGGATGGTAAGAGTCTTGTTTAAATATTTGAATATGATTTCCCAGAATCAGTTAGGTACCCTCTTTATAATGACTATTGATGGAGCTGTCTGAGTACTCACTACCCTGTTTTTTGAGACTGTGGCCTCTGAGATCTGCAATGTTAACTTATCATCTGCCTCTGTGCAGGGCCACTTTCAGCCATGGGTGGATAATGGGGTCCCAGGGTGGCACCACTACAGGAAAGCTCTGTAGAGCTTCTAGAGAAGCAGAGATACTTCTCCTATAGATCTATAGGATGATCTGCATCTCCCCAGCCTTAAGTTTAGCAAGAGACTAGAAGGCTGTGTGACTTACTCAAAATTAATCTCTTCCTAAAATTCTGGGAGGCAGTCTAACTAACATTGAGCTGGAATGAGGAGATTTGTATGCTGCAAAAACAGATGCAAAAAGAAAGTTACCTCCCTGTTCCACGTTCATAATTTCTAAGATTTAACAAACCCCTGAGAAGATTATAGACATATTTAGCCTAGAAAAGGACTGATAAAGAAATTCTCCAAAGTTTAAATATAATAGAATTTTGATGGAGGACCATGTAAGTTCTAAGAAAAGTCTCTAATATGGAGACCTGAAGACTCTCAGAGCTCTAATGAACCTCTCCAGAATACGAAGAAGCTGAACCGTACCTCTGAATTACCAATTAATGCTGTGGAAATTGATCACTTCCTTAAATATCATAGCCTTTTAAAGTTCTGCCTTAAGCACTTAAAACACACTACTATTTGTCAATAAATAATTATTTGCTAATTGATTTTGTAAAATTCTCATCTGGTAGGTAATTTATATGCTGGATTGGGCTAGGAAAAAAAAAGTAGTTTCTTTGTAACAAATGCATGAATGCTACAAAGGAAAGGGGAAAAAGATTGTTCTTCCTTTGTCAAGAAAAAGAGGGAAGATGTCAAAAAGGAGCTGAAAACTTTTAAAGAACTAGCTTGTGCACAGGAAGGAATCATGGTACTTTGATGCATCCAGCAGAAATTTTACACTGTTTATGTTAAAAGTGCATACATAAGCACACACTCATGCAAAGTGCAGTTCTAGGAAAGGTGCAGGCATATTTAACGTGACTAAAGCAGGCTTTGCCTTTATGACTGATAAAGACTCATTGATTTTACCCTTATGGACTTTGTCTACTTGTATCTTGGCTGTATTTCTGCTTGCACCTTCACTTGCAACGCCCAAGATCCTGGACTGAAGCTGGAAAATGTCATGTGCCAGGGTGACATATACTTCTGGGGTGGAGGACACCTCTGGCTCACCTCATCCTTTGTGTTTCTGGAGTCTGGTGCTGCTCTGGAAATGTCCTTTATTGGGGGTATCTGCCATCTGCTTTTGAACCAAATTCCTCCCGCTGAACACCGGTTCAGTGATCCATTTGCTCTCATCAGCTGCTCCACTAAGAACTGCTGGGGCAAGGGTAAGGGACACTCACTCTGGTGGGGTTGCAAAAAAATAACGCACCAAGCAGAACCAAATTTTGCCCAGGCACTGAATCATTTAGCACAAAAAATGAAAAGAAAAAGATCTGTGAGTTGACTGAAAAGACCCATACCTGCAATGTATTTGGAACTGGCAAACATTTCAGCTGCTCCTCATATAATGTTTTTGTCAATGGTTTACAATCTGTGTGTTTGGTTCCTGTATGATGAAACCCAACAGAGACATGCACATGAGAAACAGGCATCAAACCTTCTGAGTTAAATCCATCCTTTTGTAATTCCAGCAACACTTCCCCGTTGGATTTGAATACTCAACATTTACAGAAGAATCTGGATTGAGTTGAACTTGCACGAACCAAGCCAAATTTGTAATTACAAGGCCTGGCAAGGCATATATCTCTTTCCTGCTTATTCTGTATTTGCCATTGTTAACAGCGAGTGATTGCCTCTGTTATTCACACGCCACTCTCAAATCTATGGAGAATTTGGGGAGATGAGGAGCTTGATCTGAGACAAATTGAAAACATAAGGCTCAAATTAAAGCACTCTGCAAGTAAAGTGAAGGTTTTTAACTATCAAAATGCAGGAAGCAGTGGGTGGCAGATAGTATTTTCCCTCCATTTAATTTGACAGTTTAGGATATCACCCATTGTTTTTAAAGGAAGTTGGTACATTTAGATTAAATCTTGAATTATATACCATGCAGCACAGCCTTAGATATGTCTTCTCCTTTCGTTATAAACTGCTTCTATGAGGAATAATTCCTCTTACTGCTTTTTTTTTCTCTATCTTCACATGACTTCTGTGTTCATATCCCTTCTACAACCATCATTCTACACATTTCAGTGAAATTTTTTTTCTTTGTTTATCTGCTGCATGCCATTCTCACAAAAATAGTAACATTTCCCCTTCCAGTTATACTCAGTTTTGCCCCATAAATATGTAGTAAGGGCAGTAGTTCCTACATTTTGACCTGTTGTGTATTGCAGGCTGTAGGACTCAAATTCTAAGCTGATTTTTGTTTCATGTAGAGTAGTGGCATTTGAACTATATTCAGTCTTTGTTTAAAAGCTGATATTGTCATAAGATGTGTTTTTACCACAACCAAATTTTCTATCATGTTTCCATTGTCTCTCCAGCCTTAACTTTCATTTACCTGCTTTACTTTGTCTGCTGAATTGAATAACCCATTAACAAAGTTGTATTCCCTTGTAAGTACTTACAAACTCTTCAAAATCCTTTTTAACCTTTTCTTTCATTAACTAAGAAGATTGAGTTCCTGTAGCGTAACTAACAGATGCTTTCTCTTGTTCTTTAATCTTTCTCTGTGCTGCCCTGTTCCCTCTCAGTTACCAATGTCCTTTCCAGAACACAATATTCCAGTTGTGATTACATCAATGTTCAGTGCAAAACCAGGACCAGCTCCACATCTTTTTAAGAGATCAGGGGCTCCTTTTTTGGCCACAGAACTGAACTGAGAACATATGTTCTTTCCTAGGAGTTATGTTCCTGCTTAGATGAGATCTCATGTTCATAAGGGACATTGTTTCTCAAAATTGAGTCCCCAGAGATGCCTTACTTCCTTTGTTTCAAAGACATATGACCACCAGCTGGTCTGATTAAAGTGGTTTTTATTTATGTTCACCTTGCCATGTGGTAAAATTTGGCTAAGCATTGAATGTTTGCTTTTATATTTCCCATTTTATGTGTCTTTCTGTTGGTCTATGTATATGTGGGAGAAAGTGGGCAATTTTTGATGTGCAATAATATCATACATCACTTCTGACGCATCATGAAGTGCTCTAAATCCCTCTGCATCAGCCATCCATCATCTTAATTATATATTCCTCACCCAGTCTTTGTGTTATCTACAGTTCTCATCAACAGCGGCTTTGTGCTTCCTTCCACATCTCGAGCAAAAAAATTTAACTGGCATAGGACTGGATCCCCACTGAACTTCACTGAAAGCACACATCTCTGCAGTGACATTCTGGGATGTGAGCACTTGCCAGTTTTAATCCCTTTAATGTGTGTGGTGTTGATTCATGGCATCCTTAATCAGTGTTTTTTGTGCTATATGGTACTGACTGCGTAAGACATCTTGTAGAAGCCCAAATATAGTGACACCATTAGCTCTATCAGGCAATTCGTAATCTCATCAGAGAAAGATATCAAGTTAGTTTGATGGATCTATTTGCCAAAAAACCCCACTGAGTAGTGTTAATCATACTGCTTCCCTCTTATGCCTTACTAATTTGTTCCTGTATCAGCCATTCCTTTATTTTGCCTGGGATTGATGGTAGTCAGTCTGAAAATCTTGAATTACCTGAGTTTGATAATTTATTCTCTCTTAATTTTTATTTTTAATACTGATGTTACCTTACTTTTTCTCATCTTCTTGAACTTTCCTGGTATTACAAGAGTTATTGAAAAGATCAACACTAATGGTCTGGAGGGGCTTACACATAGACTCCTTTTAGACTCTCATATATTCATTTTGAGACTGAGAGCTATAAATATGTCTAAAATCAGTAGCTCTTATTTGACGTCTTCTGATGCACTGTTGGAGTGAAAATTGTTTCATGATTCTCTTATGAAATGATCACACCATCTGATCCCTGGCCAAAGATACACCAGTTATTTATTGAATGCTTCTGCCTTTTCTGGATTATTCTTGGCAATTTTATAATTTCCAGTCCCACTGTTAGTATTCCTTTTGCTCCCTTTATATTCAAAATGTCTTTCTGACTATTGTTAACCCTATTTACCACAGATTTGCATTCCTTGCTTCACTTACTACTTTCCTTGTGTTAAAAGTCTTAGATTGTAATCTCTATTCAAGTCTACATAATCAACAACTTTTTTTTTGGTTTTTTTTTTTCCCCAAATGTGACCTTTACTTCTATAACAAGCAAGGATTGTTTTGTAGCTGATGTGGTCTTGAACATCAGTGGTCAGTCACCCATTCACACTTGTGTCTCCAGTGATTTGGGCTCATGAGGGCTGGCAACTTCCTTAAAATAATCCCAATGAAGAAATGAAATAGTTCAAATAAAGTGAAATAAAAGTGAAGAAAGTGAAATAAAAGCAAGAGTTCTGTAAACAGTATAGGCTTCCAAGAGGAGCCACCTGTGAGAGGTGACCAGGCTGTTCATTAGTTCAGACAAGAGTACCCTGTCTTAGGGATGAGAAAGCAGTTTAGCTGTGTTGACAAAAGCTGTGCTGATACCTTGACTTCATGGCCAGAGAACTATCCTGGGTCATTGCAGTTGCTAATGCAGGTTTCCTCTGTGCTTGCAACTACCTGGTTGAGTTTAGGGAGACTTTGTTTGACTTTTGCCCAAATACTGCTGCTAGGTGTACTTAAAAAAAAAAAAATCTAAAACCTGGGAATATAAACTCAATAATATCATCATGGCAAGGCAAAAGTAGTGTCATATTATTTTTGCACTGCCAGGTCAGTACATCAAAAGCAAATGTGTTTTTTCATCACAGTGGTGAATCTACCACAATTGAACAGCACCTCTGAGTGTGAGAAAACTACAGTAGAGACTGGTTTGACCATTGACTTGACCTTTAAAAGTGGATCATTTTTTTAATGTGATTTTTCTTCTGCTCAATAAAAAAATAATTGTCTGGAAACTTCTGAGAAATGTAGAACTTCTCTGAAAAATTAAGACCATAAAAAAAAATACTGAACACGTATCCAAGCAAATGCCAGAAAATCTTTGCAATAAATTTTGTGACCGTGTCACAAACATTCTTATAACTGGAGAAATTTCAGCTGACTACAAATCTCCATCAAGTCTTCTATGAAATAAATAAATTAATTGAACTATATAGTTGAGGTTTTTTTCCTTGAGAACAATGCTCTGTTGGTTCCATTTGAACACAGTGAAGTTTGCAAATGATCACAGGTTTGGCAAGTTCTTACACACCCAGAAACAGACATACAACTAATTTAAAAGATATGAATGGTTTATATGGTTGCAGACAAATACTGTGGGGATGGGGGTACCTTAGGAAAATCAGATTTTTGGATATAGTGGATGTCTTTCCCCCTCCATAATGAAGTACATGTTTCTGCACTGATTTCTGATTATATTTTGTTGATAATTTGATCTGTGTGTACAATGAGTTTTGTGCCAATATGTTGGTTGTGAATGATTGCTGACTCTTTAGCATTGAAGTGACAATCTTCCATTACCAGCAGGTCACAGAATTGTTGGGGGAGCTTGTGAAAAGTGCTGGCAGATGACAGCTTAATCACATCAATTGCTTCAAACATACATGGGCAACAAACGGGAAGGAAAGGATCAAGCCTGTGGAAAGAACAACAGTGCTATCTCTCAACCAAACCTGTCAGGATTCAAAAGATGGGCACCTTCTGTAGCAAGTGTGTGCTTTGCCAGATGCATTTTGCAGAGCAAAGGCTAAAAGCTGTACCGACATATTCTCCTGTGGCGCTTTCCTTGAAGCTTTGGAAATTCTGAGCTGGGTGAACACCTGATCTGCTCTCTTCTCTGCAGACCATCCCTCCAGGTATCAGCAGAGCCCTGGTGCTCTGCATGTAGCATGCCTGGCATTGTGCCACCTTGGGCTTTCAGCCTACAGGTGGTCCCTTCATTTGACCCACTCTGATGCTTCCCAAAATAAGGTTCTCATTCGAGCATTACAGCTCTCCTTTGTATTTTCCTGCTTTGGGTGAAGGTTAGCATATTGCCTAAAGGGAGCCAAAAGTATTTCAGTCTGTTCCTTCTCTCATGGGAGAATGTAGAAAGAAAGACATTTCCACAAGATCTTAAACTCAAATATAATCATGATGATTACAGAGTGGGTAACTCCATATTTTCTTACATAATCTCTCAGCAGGCAACAATTAACAGGTGAGAACACAGCTAGCCCAGCAGCACCATATCACACCTCAATGGCTTCTATTTGTGTAAATAATATCGCTGCTAATTTTAATAAAACAATGTATGATCTCTATATTTTAAGATGACATTGAGAGAGTAGGATCTCCTGGAGGATTCCCAGTTGTAATGGACCTCTATCTTAGGTGAATTGCTCTGCAGCCAGCTGTCTTTTTGATTTGATGACAAGGATTGTCTGGACCAGTGCTTAAAGCAAGAGCCTACTTTGCCTCTGGATAACCAAAGCTAGCAGAGGCAAATCCCATCCTGTATTACCCTGAAATGAAATAATCTATCACCCCTTCTCCAAGCTCAGATCTGCTTTCAAAAAATCATGCAACTTTGGCACTTGGGGTTTCCTGTGCTGTATGCCATGACAAGCAACAAAGCATTCAACACACACAAAATTATGAATCCACACAGGAGAAAGTTAACTCCCAGCTGTGTCAATGTTGCAGGACAGGAAGCAAAAGTAATTCTGACTGTGCATGGACTGTGAATCTGCTAGGAGAGAAGATGGGGGGTTTTGAGTATAATAACTACATTTTAAGCAGACAGATGTTTTTCAGCTCCAGTGCCTTGGATGTAGATGAATTCAGTTCTGTACACATATCAGTATGTGGTAATACTCTGCAAATGAACACACATAGCAGGCTTTTTCAGAAGCCTTTGCTTCTGAAAGATGTCTTTCTTATATCTGCCTCTCTGATTTACTCCCTGCAGGTAAGAAGTGTGACAGTTCTCTCTGTGTGTGTTTGATTGGATTCTTCAGTCCTTGGCACAATCCCATCAGCCTCTGATATCTCTTGTATTTCAGGCAAGTTTTTGTTGCTTCAGTTTCAGGCAAAGTCACTCAGCACAGTCTTACAGTGTAGCCTGTCTGGATTTCTCTCACTTTTCCTCCTATTTCCCTCTTTAACAGGATTGAAGTCAAGATGTATACTGAAGCAGAGAATGATTAATTCTAGTAATTTTGGCTGTCTTTAAATCATGACAACTTTGCCAAGTTCTTAATCTTATACAAATGAAAAACCACTTTCTTTCAATGTGGAGAATGTGTTTATTTCTGCTTTAGATGCTTAATACACTTGCTTTAAATGACGATCTCTTGTAAGCTGTTCCATACTGGCTTTGGTCTCAGCAGTAGATATGTTGCCAGAGGTAGCATTCGCATCTCCACCCTGCTAATCTGTCAGGGGTCTTTTGTTGTCCTGAGGAAATGGGAAAGGGAAAAAGGTACAGAAAAACAAATGTCATTACAGTTGCAAGTATTGGGTTTGGTTTGGTTTTGTTGCTTATTTGAGTATCATTGCGTTACTGTCAAAACTGCGCACTGCACTATATGTCCTCAGGACCATTGCTCATGCCGCTCTGACCTTGTTGCAGCATTTCATAAGTCTCTTCGGCTGTGTTTTCTGGAAAAGAAAAACAACAACTTTCATTATGAGATTCTACCAGGCTTTATTTTTCTGATTTCCAGTCATATGTTGCTGCGATTGTGAGTCAAATGCTTGCAGGGCTTTTGCTGTGAAAGCTATGAAAAACATTGCTTTAAATAGCAAAGAATTTATTTGTTTTATGTCTTGGGTCTGCAGCTCACAGTCAAGCAGTTGTACAGGAGCCACTTGTGCATCACCAGAAGTCGTTCAAGCCAAGAAAAGCTGCTTTTCCCTTCCCTTCCCTGCTGGAGGGCAGGAGGTGTGGCACAGAGGGGTTGGTGGCTCAGTGTGGTACCTTGGTGCCTGTGGTGTCACATCACCACGGCATGTGAAGGCACTTCCTGCCTCAGTGTGTGAATCATAGGCACAGAGCGATTTGCGTTGGAAGGGACCTTAAAGATCATCTAGTTCCATCCCTCTGCCGTGGCCAGGGACACCTTCCACTAGAACAGGTTGCTCATGGCCCAATCCGTGCTGGCCTTGAGCACTTCCAGGGTTGAGGGATCCACAATTTCTCTGGATAATCTATGCCTCACCACCCTCAGAGTGAAGAATTTCTTCACAATATCTAATATAAACCTACCCTCTTGCAGTTTAAAACCATTAAGCCCTTGTCCTGTCACCTATCTCCCTGGGATCAGTATTGGGCTCTCCTGGTGCTGCAGCAAAGGTGACATAGGGGCACAGGGAGTCACATCAGAGCTGTAGATGGTGCCAGTTGATGATTTAATTCCTGCCCTGTAATGCACAGCAGGAATGCTGTGGGACTGCTGCAGGACACTGCTGGTCCTCATAGTTTGCTCTAAGATACAAAACCTCAGCTGCTGGTTAGGATGTCCCTAAACCAGTTTTATAGAAGTTGAGTAAAGTTTACAGCGGAAATATAATGACACGCTTTTCCTGTTCTGACAGTTCTAGAAATCAGCTTTTATATCTCATTGAGGGAAGGATATATGTGTCATTGGTTTGATCCAGAACTTTTTCATTTCTCTTCTTTTTTCATGTTGTTGGTGCTTAGACAGGCCCTACTTTTTGGTGAAATATTACAAATCTGCTTAATGCTTGCTGAACTTGCAAGGATGCCTCTTGAAAGTAGTACTGCTGCTGAGCAGACAGGAAGGGGGGTTGTTTTAGGATTAAAGGGTGTTCTGTTCAACTCTGAGTGGTAGGTACAGCAGAGGTGAGTAAAACTCATGGAAGGGGCACAAATTTGAAAATGTGGTTACTAGTGTGATGTATTAAAAGCACAATGAGAACCTTTTCTGAAAGTATTGCTAAGAAGACTGAAATCAGCAATACTGTAAGGTTTGTGAGAGCCTAATTGTGTGAAATTAACAGACCCATTTCCTGTCCAAAGAGGTTCAGATAAATTCATGTGACTACTGAATAATTATGCACTGCTTATCTGGCTGAACTTCCAGTCCTAATGATTCGGCATTTCTGGAAGGTTTGCTCAGCTGTGGAAACCTTTAGTGAGACATTTTAACTGCAAGAGCACAGGCAACATCAGCTGATAAAATCTGACATTACCATGTCTCTAGTACCACATAAATATTTTCTTCCTGGGGCTCCAGTTTTTAATGCTTTCTCCCTACTAGGAGATTGATCTTGTTCCTGTATGTGAAACAGGGACAATTAATGAAGTATTATGGAATGGTAGTTCAGGATCACTGATGCACACAGCCTTACTTCGGTACAGTGAGAAAATGACATTATGCATATTTATAATAATGAAGAACAGCTTTAGTTCCATGCTTGCTACAGAATGCATGTGATAAATAATGCTCTGCCCAAAGTTAAGCACACTAAATTTTGTTCTAATTAAGGCAAATATCATGCCCCTATTTAGTGCAATCAAACACATTACCATTAATAAATGACTTGAATTTTCTTTCACATTTATGCCGCTTGTAGAACAATATTATTTTTTAATTTGTTGCTATCTTGGAAGCCTTTCCATTCTTAGTATAGTCTGAAATTTGTACAATAAATAGCTGTCTATTAAATCTTTAAGTGTCATGACATTAAAATGCAACCAAATTTAACTGTCATGTTCCTTTTCACTGTTTTCCCCCATCTGTTCTGTACCCGGCATTGATACCTGCTCAGAGTTTGAAGCACGCATTTCCCTCTGAATGTAGTTAAATAGCTCTTGATTCATTAGCTAGGGTGTCAACTAGGAGTTGCACATCTGCAAGGCCACAATATCTGGCAAAGAGAAAACATGGCTATCTAAACGCTGCTACACCCAAGCTATGGCGGGGTCTTTCTGCTCTCTCTCCCAGGCCAAATTCTTTAATTCCATTTGATTCTCGCTGTCTTCCTCCACCAGCTTTTCTGAGTCTTACTCATTTCTTTCCAAATACTCTTGACACCTTCTTGTTCACCTTTATGGCCCATCTTAAAGCTGCTTGTGGGAAGTGCAGATCTGCCACTTGCCAGAACATAAATGCCTGCCTGCTTTTTGCAAGGACAGCAACACTGGGCAGGTATCCAGGCAGAGGAATCATCAACAGGTGAAATCGAAGGTGCAGGACACCTTGAATTGGGAAACCAGTCATAAAACATCCATTAAGAGTACCGAGACCCATGGACACTCGGTCTCATTGGTATGCCAGAGCCTATATATGTCTGTAACTTTAGGTGTAGGGTTTATTTCATTGATATAAAAATGCCTGTATTGTTTTCATTGAGATTATACTGATGATTGTGTTATCCAAAGTACTTTTTATCTATTATTTAAGGTTAATATATGTATTAGGGTAAGAATTGCATGACCCCATATAGATTTGCTGTATTTCAAAACAGAAGAGAGGAATTTTTTGAAACAGGGTGTTGCAGGATGGCTCCAAACATAAAAGTTTTCAAATACAAGAAAGGTATAAGGTGTATGATTTTCCTAAATGATGAAATTGGGCAAAGGTACATATCTGGAGCTAAGCAGTGCCTCAATACTGTTACAGAAATAGGTACTGTGGAAAGCAGGGTATTCAAAATTGGGGGTTCAGTGTTTTGGGCTTCCCATATTAAATGCTGAAACTGTATGGAAAGAAGTGTTCTCCTGGAGGTGCAGTGGGACAGGTAAAGTTTGACATCTCATAAATCTTTAGGCCACTCAGGATCCAAACTCAGCACAAGTTGGGAGACACTACTTCATCCAAAGGAAAAACACAACAGATGAGTTGATGGGGTCAAAGTGCTCCAGGGAAGAAAATTTCTCCCCAGACCTTGCTGAGCAGTCTGCAGTTGCAGGAGTTGTGTCATAAAGGAGGCAAAATTGATTCCTTCTCTTGCATTACAGAGAGAGCTTTCCTCACTCATGCTGTGAAACAAACTGACTGTTGGTGTGATCTGCATCTTACTTTTTGTGGGTAGCTGCTGCTCCAGACCCAGAATTTTGTAGAGGGACTTAGCAAGTGTGATGCCTTAATCACTTCCTGTGAGGAAGTAACTTATTGCTTGTACTTCATCCCTAGGAAAAGAGAAGGGATTTGTCCAGGGTTTCTGGAGATATCAACAGCTGACTGCCTGGGTGGTGGTCTGTGCCAAGATGTGGCAGTGGGACATAGTGTTGCTCCAGGGAATACAGACACAAATACCAGGGACTGTGGGGATGGAGGAATGTGGCTGCTTCTATATAGCCCAAGTAAGTGTGTGGATACCAGACTTCATGTTTATCTTGCTCTTCTGCTAGTCTGTTGGCTTTTTCCTTTTTGGACCGCCTTGAAGATTGAGAATGTGAAAAGAGTGGTGCTAGTGGGAGAGAAGCAACCTCGGTTATAAGCAGTGAAAGAGTTTAATGGTCAGAGTTCTGCAGACTGGTGGGAGATGGTTGTGCCAGAATCTTGCAGAAGCTGGTGAGAGCTATCATTGTGGCACACCTTCCCAGATGCTTCAGTCTCCAGTGCTGTCACCACTTGTCCCCTGCACCCCATAAAAGCTGATAAACTGGATCAATACAAGCTTTGGTTTAGCATCTTATTGGATTCAGCAGCGCAAAGAAGTGATGGAGCCAGAGCAGAGTTGCTCTTCAGAGAATTTGCAGTATCACAGGCATCTGGCTGTCACATCAGCTGCATCTGTTGAGCTGACGTGAGGACAACGTGAACACTGAACGTGCGGGAGTGTGCTGGTGGGAGGACAGAGAGCGTGGGGATGCAGTGAGGCCACTTTGTAAGATGTGATGTCACCCTGTGCACAGATCTGCAGAAATTAGAAACTAGAATTGCTGGCTGTGGCATGGAAGATTATTCACACACATTAAAATTCTTCAATCAGTGTGTGATTTAAGGCAGCCTGTAGTCTTGCTGTAAAGTCTGTGGCCAGTGCACTGTGGAGTCACTAAGATTTCAAAATACCTTTTGAGATTAGGCTTTCTGAAATCTTCTTTGCTTTCATGGATTGAAACAGACATCTTATGAGCTTAGTTGCACAGCACAAGAGCCATTTATTTGCTGTCTTGGATTTTTTTTAGATAATGTTGAGGTTCTGTTTCTGGAGTGATGAATACAATTCCTGGCTTTGCTATTGCAAACTGAACATAATTTTTCAGAATCTGCTGGATTATTATTAAACCAATAACTGCATATGATAATAACTACAAAATTTAATTACATTAGTATATAAATGATATAGTTTTAGAATACGTCTTGAAGCTTTTTGTCAATATCTCTAATGTTCTTACTGGGGTGTTTGCTATTTTGCCTTCAAATTAAAGCGAAGTAAGATATGATTTGTTATTTCAACTGGAATTAGTTGTTGGTCGTCAAAACTAATCAGATTATCTGTTGCTAAAGAATTAACCTTATTTTACTAATATGTAACAATAGTTTCCAAGTCTACCAAAAGCTTCGAAAAAATCTAAAGCTTTGTTTGAATTGGAATTATTTTACCCAGCTTCAGGCATGTTGTCTAGCCTAGCCCAGTCACCCAGGCTGTTCCTGTCACCAGTGCAGAAGGGTTACCAGAAGATGCCCACTCTGCTTATCTCAGACCTCTTTTGTATGAGGGCTCAGATCACTGTCAGGGTACCCATCTCTCCCCACTGACTCAGAACTGGAGAAGTTTCAGGAGGCATGTAAGTCTGACATTTTAGCTGAATCAGTCCCTGTAGTCCCATTTTGCTGGGACAAGCTCTGTGTCCCAGATTCAGCAGTGGTTCCCCTGGTTCCCCTGGGTCAGGACAGCTACTGGAAAGGCTGCTGTGATCCCATGGCATTGGTGAGCTGTTTTCTGTGACATGTGGCTCAGGCACAGAAATAAAACAGACTAAAGGCACTTTAGAACAAATACTCAGAAGGGAGCCCTGAACAGGGGGGCAGAGTGGGCATGGAGGGAGGTAGATTTGCAGATCTGCTGCCAGTCCTTTGGAAGTTAAACCTCAAGATTTGTTGTGGATGCCTTGGAAGTGCTCAAGACCAGGCTGGATGGGTCTCTGAGTAATTTGGTTTAGTGGAAGGTGTCCCTGTCCATGGCCTGGGAATTTGTAACTATCTGGTCTTTAATGTCTCTTCCAACACAAACCATTCTGTAGGTCCCTAATTACCCATTCACTGGGTATGATGTCTGAGCCTGTGGCACTGATTTGGTACTTTCGGTTGTCCCAAACCGTCCTGCTTTCTTGGCTTTATGTCCGACAGCACCACTGCTACGAAGCTCTAGCTTGGGGCTCCTCCAGTGCCACAGGAGCGGTGCCAACTCGTTCCCCAGAGCTCCCTTTCCCCGAGGAACTCGGGCACCGGGCAGCACGGCGGCTCCACAGGTACAGTCGGGCTCTCACGGCCGGTCCGGGACACTTGAAGAAGGATGCAAGTCCCGGGAGCAGAGCCCGGGGGCAGCCCGTGGGTGGGGTTCCCCGGGGCGGTGCGGGGGCTGCGGCGGGGCTCGGCAGCGCCCGCCCCCTCTGTGCCGCCCGGCCCCGCCCGGCCGGGGCCGCCGTGCCCCTCCCGGGGCAGGGGCAGGCGGAACGGGGCGGGGGGGACCGGAGCCGGCGAGGCGTGATCGCCCGAGGCCCCTCCTGCCTGCCAGGGAAGCCTTAAAACACCCCGGCGGGGCGCGGAGCCCGCACTCGGGAGCCCCGACGCACGGGCAGACGCGCCTCGCCGAGAGCCGCTCCGCTGCAGCCGCCGCCGTGAGTGCCGCGACGGGGCGGGCACGGGAGCGGGGGTAGGGATGGGAATGGGGACGCGGGGCTGTCCGGGCCGGTCAGGGGCTGCGCTGGGGCGACCGCGCTGCTCCCGCCGTCGGGGCAGGTTCTGACGGCAGCTCTCATCCATCCCGCCCCGCCGTGCAGATGCAGGGTACCGTGAGGCTGTGGGTGTCGGTGCTGACTTTCGCCCTGTCGCTGCTGGTCTGCCTGGGGACGCTGGCAGAGGCGTACCCCTCCAAACCGGACAGCCCCGGCGAGGACGCCCCCGCAGAGGACATGGCCAGATACTACTCGGCGCTGAGGCACTACATCAACCTCATCACCAGGCAGAGGTAGGCAGAGCGGGACGGCAGACATCCCCTTTTCCCACTCCCCGGGCTGATTTTTTCCTTGGCGAGGCTCAGGGGAGTAAGGTGGGGTGCCCCCTCACACTGGGTGTCTCCCTGCTTTCGCCAAGGACACGGATGAAAACGTGGTGCACAGATTCATTTTAGAGAGCAGCGCCCACGGAACCCTGAGTTGCCGATGGTTCCAAAGCTGAATTTCCGCCAAGTTGTCAGAAGGGACAGGGGACAGTGCTGCCTCTGCTCTCTCAGCCTCTTCTGGCTCTGGCACAGACAGGCTGGCAGGCAGGAGCACGAACCACAGGGCAGCGTGCACAGGGAGAGCCCCCCAAATGGGAAAAGGTAACTAACCTGGGAGCTGGAGGGGGCTACACAGTGCAGTAGGAGCAGTTTCCCACTTCGGTCTCTGCCTCCGAGTCCAATGAAGATTTTGGTGAGAAAAAGTGCCCACTGTGGAGATGTAGTAGTTCAGACGTTTTCTGGCTTGTAGGCTACTTCATGCAACTGTGAGTGCCAAAAAACCCACTAGTCCTAACAAAAACCTCTCTCAAGATCAAGCACTCAAACCCAGTCTGAAAGAGAAAAGAGTGTGAGCCCATGCCTACCTGGCTCTAAGCTGGCTTTCTGGGTTGACCGTGCTTGTTAAAGTAGAGGTAAAGGCTCAGCCTGGAAAAGAAAAAGGACGAGTTATTATAAAAAAATTATCTTCTTTGATAAAAAAAATCATCTGTCCAGTTAGCCTGTGTGATTGATAGACATTTCCCCTGAGGTCCCACAATAGTGTGTGACCCAGAAGAGTTTTGACATATTTATCTATTTGTTTAATATCAAAACCAGATGAGAGGTCTAAAATTAGGCTTTCATCTGTCCCTCTAGAATTCTGAATAATTAAATTAGAAGGCTGGCTATCATGTAACTGAGAGCTTTCCCAGCAAGTCCATAACATTGTCTGCCAGTGCACTAATACCATAAGACTGATGAAGGGGCTGATAGAAATCCAGTTCTTCAGTCGTGAACTTTTAAAGCAATATTCACAACTGGTTCCTGTGTGAGGCATGCTTCTGTGTGGCAGTCTGTGCTCAAGTAATAACCTTTTGTCTAGATTACTGCTAAAATAATCCAATCCTCAAATTCTGCCTCTGCTGCCCTTTTCTTCTTGCATGTAGTGGGATCTCCAGCCTGGTGTCTCATCCCTTCTTTTCTTTCTTTCATCTCCCATTTCAAAGGTGGCTCCTATCCAAAGCCAGGTCATATTTAAAAATAAAAAATCCTAAATCCAAACACAATCAAATGACCCCCCCTTCTTTCTCTATTCAGCCTCCACTTCTGGTGTGCCCTGTGTGCTTTAATGTTGACTGTGTAGCTTTTATCCCAGTTTTATGAGTTGTAAGTACACAACTCAGAGACCGAAACCAGTTTCGTTCTTTTGCTTGGATTTAGGATCTGAAATGAACTGAGATAGTTATTGTTTCTGATGGATAAAATTTAAATTTCATTCTTTAGATTTTACTCATATTTCCTAACCACCATTGTATTTAAAGGAACAGAGTTGACCTGGAAGTGCAAGAAAGCAGACAAAAGCACTACAATGACAACTTTGTTATACACATTTAAAAGTTGACTGCATAGGTTAACTAAAAAACCAAAAAGGTGTGCTGTTTCCACTGCCGTTTCCATTAACAGTCTAGAAATAAAGCAATTGCCACCTCCATTTTGAAAGCTCAACTGAGCTCCTGGAGGTTTCCTGTTTCACCAGTGACACAGTCACTTGCAAAATGAATTACTTTTGAAGCACTTTGGACAGGTCTAAGGATGATTGTTTGGTCTATTTCAGCAGATGTGCTCAAAGTTTTCTCTCTTCTTACAGATTTATATCTCTGCTTTTTGTGCATGGTACTGCTTGGGAGCCCTGTGACACAGGGGCGAGGTCCAGGAGTTCACCCTGCTCCTCCTGAGGGTGGGTGGGCAAGCTGTGCTCAGCATCTCATCAGATCTGGTGCATGTATCTGGTGAGGTGAAGCAGTAAGAACATGCTGGCAAAGGAGGAGATGAGGAGATTGACGCTTTTTCCTCTTCAGATTCATCTGTCCTGCCTTGTTTAATGTTTTTGTGATTATGAATACCCCCTACTTCCACCCTCCCCAGCTCATCCTTCTGACTTTTGCTTCTGGACTGACTCAAGCATTTGAGTGCCATTCACCTCTGAGCTACTGTGACCCACAGGGTCTTCACTTGAGCTCAATGAAGCTTCTTTCCATATCATCCTTCTCTTCTTGTCTTTAGACCTTATCCATCTGGCTGCTTTGCTCCCTCTCTCCTTTGAAATTCTTCATCACATCCATCTCAGCTTTAGACACCAATGCCTGTCACCTTTAATACCCCTTGGAGGTTACCTGAGGTAAACAGGTACTTGTATGGTGCAGGTGATAAGACCTGTTCCAGGCTTCTTGCTTCTGATGAGATCCCTTGTTCCTTATGTGCCAGGTCGTTGTAAGTTAACACAGAGCCCAGCACAGATGTGGACTCCTGCTCTACAGATGTCTGTGTCTCTTTGGATTAGTTCCAGCTTTGTCTCTGGAACTGTCCTGTGGTCCTTGCCTCATACCCCTCTACCACATTGTTCAGGAAGCTTTTTTCAGAGTCCATCTTTACTTGAATCACTCCTCCTGCTACTTGCTGCTACCTGTACTCCCTCTTGCTAACAAACTATCTTCTTTCCTTGTCACTTGTAGCTTGTTCATGAATCTGTGGCTCTTCTGTGCTGTAACAAAGCAGTTAGGCCATTCCTGCAGGCAGAGAGTATATAAAAGTGTGTATGTCTTGGGCAGTGCTGCTGCTCCTGCTTCATGCACACCCTTTAATGGGCAAGGGAGCAGATCTCCAGGGCTTTGAGTTTTTGACAGTTTTCTGAATCAGACCCACAGATGCTTCTGAGATGACTCAGCTAGTGTTGCCAGCTCTGGACATCGATGGGTTTTGAGTGCTAACACCCAAGCTTCCATTGGAAGCTTTGAGATTTGGCTGAGCCTGACATACTATGTCCTTATTCAGAATAAGTATGTTTACTCCTTAAATCTCTTTGACTTCAGCTGGAGCTATGGGTTATCAGCATGCCCCAAAGTAGGCCTCAAATGGAGTATAAAAACTGACCAGGTATTTTCACCTGGCTTGGAATCATGATATTTCTAAGTCTTTTAAAACAGCCATGATTTTTTGATAAATGTGTATCTCGGAGCAAAAAGCAAGGACTGAAGCAGCTGGAGCAAAGACATCTCAAGGTATTTGCATCAGGAAAAAGAGATTGACTTTGTCTGTGGCCCCTATTTAGTAAGTTGGTAGCATGGATGTTTCCCAGGGGCAAAATGGCAGGGTAGACAGGAGACTGACAAAGGAGGAATGGATGTTCTTTGGGCACCCCAGTTGGTTGCAGTCAGTGAACACCTTGTGTGCAGCTCTGAAGTGTGAGGATGTGATGGGTCCATCCAGCACAGGTAGTGGCACAGAGTAGCCAAGATTCTGAAGCGTCTCACATGAGATATATCTCCCCAACGCAGTTATCTTCATTATTTGAGTGAATCTCTGCACTCCAGGTAGTTACTACCTATTTCTTATTCAAGCAAAACTTCCTGAGAGATTAGTGGGAGTTTTGTCCAAGTGTGAGCCACTAGAGCAAGCTTTGATTTGTTAAATTAGTTTCTTTAATCACAGAAAATTAGCTTCTTCCTCAGTTGAAGTCCATGTCACATCCATATTAATCAGAGCAGGGAACTAGAAAGAAAGAAATCCCTTTGTGGCGATGGAGTGCAAGGTATTTGATTCAGCATAGTGCCTGATTGCACTATTGTAATAGCATTTTACTATGTCTGACTGGTTCTTTTCAAATACCTGCTTTCAGCCAGCTCACATTAAGAAATTTAACTTTCTGAAACGGATGCTTTGTCTTTCTAGAGCACAGGTGATGCACTAAAATTATTAAAGAAAAAAGTACAAAAAAATTAAAAAGAGTTGAATAAAAGGATTGAAAAGTGAGATATGTTTCCACTTTTAAGGAAGTTACACAATCAACAGTTAAAACTGTTAGCTTTTTAAGTGTGGTTTGGGAAGGTTTGGGTTTGGTTTCTTTTTCCAAATCTAAACCACTGGAATGACTGGGGTCACTGGAGAAACATTTTGATAGCAGTGCATATATCTAAGTCCTTATTTACACCTTTGATTTTTCTGGAATCAGAATTTCACTCAAGCAGCATTCACAAAAGCTGCTAATGTACTTTGTGATGGACAGTATTAGAATTAAAAAAAAGAAGCAAATAGAAATCCAGCGGCTGTGTAAATACAGAACAAAGGTAGCCCCTTATATCCCATCTAATTGAAGAAGAACTCTGAATGAGCAAGTTTTCATTTCCATACCAACATAGCTCAAGATGATTACCTTGAGATAGCTCAGTCTTTGCAATCTAATGTGCTATGTGTTGGGCAGCCCCAAGTGTACTGACTGTCTTAAAAAATCTTGCATAATTTCCTGATGAAGGATAAGTGTAATCTAAACCAATGAGAAAATTAATGGGATGGTGGAACTGGGTTTGCAGGCAGGAATGACATGCTTGGAGGTCACATCACACACAGCTTCTTCCCTCTTCCTCCATGTTCACATCAGTAAGGTGCTAGGTCCTAGAGTATGCAGGAACAGCCATCAAACTGAGAAATATTCAGAGGTTCTCAATATTATAATGTAAAATAATTATGGAAAAAATGTAGAAAAATATGGAAATGAAATAAGAATGAACATTCACTCACATGGCTAAGCCAAATTAAAATTCTTGCTGGAAAGTGGTATTTATGTCTGTTCTATTTTCTTTTCTGAAAAAAAAAATCACTAATGGTTCTGTGCTCAGTCTTCATTTGTAAAAACTGACGTATACAAAAATATAACTTTTAAATTTTTTTCCTCAGATATGGAAAGAGATCAAGCCCAGATACACTGATCTCAGACCTCTTATTGAGGGAAAGCACAGAAAACATTCCTAGATCCAGGTATGTATGAAGAGGTCATTTGGATTTAACAGTTTCATTTGTTACCAATAAATATGTTTCACAGGGAGAAAACGTGTCACCAAAAGCTGGTTAATCATGTCCTTAAAACAAAACATCTTTAATTCCTTTTTTTTAAGAGATAGCAACATCTATGAATGCAAGAAGTGCTTTACCAGGTATGATATAGTTCAGACTCCTCATTTCCTGATTTTGGGGGCAGGCCATACCTGTTATTCAGAGGAAGGGAAGCATTGCCATGACACTTGCCCCATTCTGGGCATTTTCACATAGAATTGTATGCCAATGTCTGTTGATGATTCCTTACATATTTGAGCACCAAAGACAGCATATTGCTACTCATTTGCTGCTCACACAGGTTTGAATTTTTCCTCTGAAGATGTGTAAGGGGTAAATATGCACATACATCAGCTCATACACAAATGTACAGAGGTGACTTGTCTTTAAAATACAATATTTCACATTGGTTTTGTATCCAATATTTTACAAAGGGGAAAAAGGCCTTTATATTTCCACTTGCACTTGGTTTGAAGTAACAGTGGTGTTTCAAACAACACTGGGGTTTCAAATGTGCATAACGTATTTATCTAGTTAGGTAATGATACTTCAGCCATAATGTAAGATACTGTAGTAGTGACTGCAATTTACACAGCTGAAAAGTGAGTGTGTTGAAAACATAAGATGCAGGGGGAATTCTGACTCGTGAAGAAAAATACTAGTTTTCTCCACAATCCAGCATGAATGAGCTCAGTTTAGGCCTTTTCTGATTGTCTGAAGTTTGCTGACAATACTTCTACTGCAGAAATAAATGTTTTATGCAGTTGTCTTCTCAGGAGTCTACAAGCAAGTGCTCTGCAAAGGCTCAGCTAGACTGGTTGGGTACTTAAACATAATAGCCTGTAGCATTGAATTGAGGGCATGATCATGACACTGAAAGGTGACCCAAAATTTCTACTGCCATCCAGGAGGTTGCCCATGAGACTTGCAGTTCTGCGTGTGGAGGGAGCGTTGTCTGATGGTTTGATGACTAACCACAGCTGTGGGGATGCAATTTTCTCTGCAGATGCTTATCTAAAAAACTGCATGGAGTGCAGTGAAATGTATTAGACTATTTTGTGTTTGGTAATGACAAGGCAGAGCCCTCACATAATGGGAAATTTCCACTGCCTTGAATTTGAGGCAACACACAGAGTAGTTAGTACTCATACTCTAATATATCTCCCTATTAGTCTAATACTCTCTGTAATTTTTCACCCCTTCATCGCAAAACTTTATGATTATTATTATTGTTTCAATAATGCTATTTATAACACACCAGGGAGCAAAAATTCATGAGCAAAATAACCAAGTAGTCTGCAGTTAAGATCAAGAATTGATGAGAAGCAGATTTTTATTTCATACCCCCTGTAACAGCACTTTAAACTGAGTATGGTATTTTTCACTCATTGCTGACAGTTATGTGAGTACTGGGAACAATGATGCCTAGTTTCCTATGGATATGTTTTCTAGGATAAAACCCTGTATGGATTCTCAACACCACTCCAACTTTTTCCTCCATTTGAGGGCACAATTAAATTTTCTTTCTATCCAGTCCTGTGTTCCATGGCACATTGGGACCTAATATCTCTAAAATCAGTGTGCCTCTCCCTGACTTGGTTGAAATTGTCCAGATGATGTGAAAGCTGGGGGGGGAAGTTAGGAGAGCCACACAGGGTTGGACAGCTGGACACACAGCATGGCTGCCTAAGCCTTTCTCCTGGTGGAAGCCAGGCTGAATGAATGAAAGGCAGACTGCTATTATTCTGAACTTAAATTAAGTAAGTGTTTTAGAAATAGTTACGCACAAAGCTAGTTATGGAGCGGGCGTAATTTGCACCCAGTGAGTCAGTGACAGAGAGAGATACCTCATGAGTTGTCAGGAACTGAACTTTGTAACTAAACACTGAGATAATAATAAATGACTTAATTATATTCAGCTTGACCAGCCTGGTTTGACATTACAGTTTTGCTGACTAAAATACACCCCAAAGGATTTTGTAGTCTGGGTGTATGCCTGACAATATGTAGAAAGGTTAGAGAGATTCTTTGAGAAACTAATTACAAAATAGGAAGTTAAAGATTAAAAAGAGGACGTGCCTTGACCTGAGTACAAGTAAGTTCTTATGACAGAAACATGTGATATGGCATGTTTCTGATTTTGTCTGTTTTGTGGAGTGATGAGAAAATGTTTTGTACTCAGTAATAGGATGTATGTCTCCTGATAATGCCTCTTTAAAAATTAGATCTCTAGGATGAAGCACTTGTCTAGGTTGCCTCTGGAGTCAGTCAGAGGGATGGGTAATTCCAGAACAAGCTTTCCTTCCTAAAATGGACAGGGTCTCAGTTGCCCTCTAAGGTGTCAGTGTCTCTCCACTGACTGTGGAGGCAGAGTAGATATTTAATCAAGAGTTGATGTGCATCTTTTAGATGGGAAAAATGATGGCAAATAAAATCTCCTGATCTTTTCCTATGTTCTCCTACTTGTTACCTTTCCTCCTGTGCAGATAAAACATCTGTTTGCAAACAGAGGATCTCTAGATAAAATCCTGCCCTCAGCACCCCTTTCAATAAATTTCAAATGCTTGATATTGAGTGGTAGAATACAATAATATTTTAGGATAGTGACTTTGAACTTGGGTTTTGTTTGAAGGTGCTTACAGCATGAAGCGATTTTGTTTGCCTCAGTGAGTTCACTTTGGAAGCTGCTTACTCCTGAGTTAGAGTGAAAAATCTTTAAGAAATTTGTATTTAACATGCAGTTTTCTAGCTTAATTTCACTAAGTGCTGTTTAATGGTATAAAGCAGCTTTGCAGTGAGTCTCAACCATGTAAAACATGCCACCAGGGTAGCAGAATGTAGGGGCAAATTCTGGTATAAAAGTACAGATTTTTGGCAATTCATAATGCACCTGTTTTTGCTGTAGTCACATATACAATCTTGAACTGAAAATATGCATATATATACCTCATTGCTGCTATTAATGAAAATTTTAGTCAGTTTTAACATCAATTTTTTTCAGAGGGGGCTTTAGTATGTGTTTAATGTGTTTTTTTTATTCATAATATGTGTTGCAGGTTTGAAGACCCTTCAGTGTGGTGATGGGATTTTCAGCACATCTTCAAAACTTTTCCTAGTTTTCAGTTCATACTCCATGCCTCTGAAGCAGATCACAGTGTCATCCCCAGTGCATGCAGCCATTGTACTGAACTCTGTAGAGATTCTCCTTCATCCTATTTGTATATACCTTTATTTAAATAAATTATTTGTGCATTCCAAAATATAACATACTAAATGAAAACAAACAACCATGTTGTTGGTATAACAAAGCATTGTTTTAAACTATTAAAACTGAATTATAACTTCCCTGTAGTGTGGAGTAGTGTGGATAACAATGGTGTCACAGTTATTGCAGTAATTACTGTGCAAAGTAAGATAAAGGTAGTCATTTATTGTGGCCTCAGACTTAGCTCAAAACTGCTTAAAATAATTGATCACAGACTGCATAGCCTCAGAAAACAGTGTTCTGAGAGGCAATTTTTCAGAATGGCCATGCTAAAAACTTATTTAGTGCATACTTTGATAAATGTAATAAAATTGATAGCATTTTCAAAATGCAAAAGAATAAGTCACTGCTTAATTTTGCTAACTCCTCGAAACTGGTTTGGTGCTTGGCTGTAAGCCTGAACTAGTAATTTTAAATGACACAGATGTAACATCTTTGTTTTGGCAATATGCAAAATAGCAGAAAATAACATCTAAAGTAACTCATAAACCAAGACAAGACTGCAATTATTTGTGCCAGAAAAGATACATCTAACATTGCCTAAAGCCTTGCAAAGGAGCACACTGATAAATCCCAGTCCTTGGGTAGTTGCCCTCCAAGCCTCTCTCACTGGGAGTTATAAATGGTTTCTGTTTGTACCATAAGAAAGTCCACAGAACAAGGGCAAGGCAAATTATATCCAAGTTCACATTTTCTTATTTTTGGATTTTTTAAGTTTACTCACTAGCCTACTGGGAGTCTTAGACACATTTGAAGTTTTTACTCAAAGTAGTATAATAGAAGAATGGCAGCACGTTCCCCTTGTTCTTAAGTGGTTCTATTTCACAGATGTGTATCTTGCTGTATGCTCAAAACCCAGACCATGCATGATACAAATGCTGGTTCCTGATACATCTGATATACCACTTCTTTTCTTTAGACACTGTGACTAAACAATGCATAATAAAGCACATAAAGATGTTCCAAACTGGAAACGAATCAGCGTGAAGGTTTAATGAATTTAGATCTCCTTCCCACTTTTCAAATGCTTCCACATGGCTGTTGCCCCTAGGAGAGATGGGTCAGTGCAACCAAGTTCCATGTTTCTATAAATGTGTTTGCAAAGTGTTACCAGCTTACCAGGACCGGCCAGCTTTGTGGTCACACTGTCTTCAGTGAAGCGCAATGTTGTTTTCCTTTTCATAAAACACTTGGGTGTCATTGGAATTGGCAAACATAGCTTTTAGCAGCGATACATTGGCTTACAGACTTGGTGATGGTTCCATAGTGCTACATGTGGAATTGTGACGATTAACAGCAATCTAGAGTCACAAAAATGATTGGGGCCCCTGGGCTGTACGAGTTCGAAACCAAACCAGCAGAAGATTCCAAGTCAGAACTACAATTTAATAGGAAAATTAAAGAAAGTAGTACAGAAACACTGACTTAAGCTGATAGAGTCAGAATACAACCTGACACCCTGTTAGTCAGGGGAGTGGTAGCAGTCTGACTAAATGGTGGCTAAAAGTCCTGTTGGATCAATGGATGTGGTTTTGTCGAAGTGGGGATCCTGTAGAAAGATCTGATCTTTCTCTGGAGGTCTAGTGGTGGGTATCAAGCTCTTGTCCTCTGTGAATCCGGTGGTGGTGCCCCTGTGGTGTTCCAAGCCTCAGATGATATACAGGTAGGAATGTCTGATTCCTCCTCGTGGGTGGGGCATCTCACAATGGGATGATGTAATTCTGTGAGTTGTGCTATGGGACCTTGATGTCCCATTAGCGGAGATAGCTCCCCAGAGGGAGTTATCAGGGCTGACTCCTGGAGAAGATAAAGAACACTGCCCCACCTGTTTTAACAGCTTCTGAAGATGGTAATACTTTTGGTTACACCTTTCCATTGTAACCCAAGGCACAGGGTAAACCATTGCCACCCACAGCAGAAGGCAATAATGTTCAGAGGGACTTCAGCATGGCCACCAGTTGCTGGAGTGAGCAGGTGTCGTTCAGCCTCAGGCCAGGATCTGCTGGGGCAGAGTACTCTGCTTTGAGTAATTATTAAAATGAAAATTGGTGGTTATTTAGATATAAGATACACAATATCTTTAATTCCTGCTAATTTTTAGTATTTCTCTATATACACTAATGACCATGTAAATTGTAGTATCAGTAATGATAAAAATTATAAATTAATCCTACATTGCTTGTACTATCATCACAAATGTACCTTAGTGGAGAAAGAGAGCTAAAGAATTAATGCACGCTAAACACTTGGGCTCAGTTGTTCCCCTCAATTACCTGAGTTTTCCTGAACTTTGAGAACACTCATCTGTATAGAAAAGCTATTACCTCAGGAGCTGCCAAAGACAGAAGCAAGGCAAAACAATCACACAGTATTTATTTATCCACTCCGTGATATTATTTTCTTTCTAAAATCTTCCTCTGTTTTCTGGGGCAGACACAACACTGCCATAGAATTCCAGTGTGCTTTGTGCTTAGTTTCCTTGTGGACCTCATACACCACTCTTGACAGGCCAGGACACCGAAAATATTGTATCAGCCCTCCAGATCAGAGGATAGACTTAAAAAATTAGCTGTGAAATGAAGATAAACACCAGTTTTCCTTGGCATAACTTCTGCATTTTGACTTCAGGGTTAAGTTTTTCATCTTTTTGTCTCTAACCATGAGAAACAGTGCCTTGTTTCTAAAAAAAAGGCTGAAATTTATGTTAGAATCTGTGGAAGCGCCAGGAAAAACAAGAAGAAGAACCATAAAAGTAGGTAATAATATTTTCTCCTTTATTTATTGTAGGTTTGAAACCATGAGGAATGTACATAAATAGGTGTCAGACATTTAAAATACTGTCCACCTTTACCTTTGGCAATTTCTGTAAAATATATCACAGGTATGCCCAACTTTGATTTAACCAAAGAGGAGATCTAGATGATCCCACCTGTCTTCTCTTCCAAGACAGGAAATGCTCTTTATCTTTTTCCTTTGTCCATCCCTACAAACCCAGCCCCACTGCAATGATTTCAGCCCTGAAATTCTCTGTGCCAAAAGACCCTCCATCATGGTGCCCAGTGTGGGCAGTGTTGCCCAAACCCATGCATTGTGTTGGGGTGAGGTGGGATTTACCTGGTAGCTGGCAAATAAATATCAAGTTTCAGGTGCAGCATCAAGTGTTTTCCATAGTGCTTTTTGTCACCTTCTGGTGCTCTGCCGGCCCCTCACCTTGATGCTTAAGGGTGAAGTGTCCAGGAGCACTCAGCACATATGGGAAGGGTATTTTTAAGCTGAACTGACCTTTTCTCTGTGTTTCCCATGGGGTTACATGTCTTGCCTGGACACGACCTTCAGAGTTGCCTGTGTAAATCCAACACTGTATCTTTTTTCCCATTGCTACCCTTGTGTTATCACCTCATCACCATTAGCCACTAAAAGCCAACAAACATTTTTAAAATACTCAGAATCAATCACAAAATTGTAGATTACCAGGTTGGAAGGAAACTTAAAGGAACACCTGCTCCAACCTTTCTTGGCAAAAGCATGGTATAGACAAGATGGTCCAGCAGCCTGTCCAGCTGAGTCTCATAAATATCCAGTGTTGGGGAATCCTCCACTTCCCTGCAGAGATTCTTCTCCTTGTAAAAACTGAGTGGCTGACTGTTACTATGAAAATTTCTCTTCTTGTGTCCAATCAAAAGCTCCCCAAGAGTAACTTCCTTGTGACTGCTTGGAAAAACGGAGTCTCCATTGTCTTAGCAGCCACTCTTTAGGTACTGGAACATGGTTATAAGGTCCTCCAAATCTGCCTTTTCTCAAGGGTGAACCAATCCTTTTTCTCAGCCTTCCCTCATACTGCCCAGCCCTTTGATCATCTTTGTGGCCCTTCTCTGGACCTCTCTAGCCTGTCCACATATTTTTATGTACAGCAGGGACCAAAACTGAACGCAGTATTCCAGGTGTGACAAGAACTGATTTCAGTAAAGAAAGCAAAAAGTTTCCAAATGGATTTCATGAAGGTAGAAAATGAAATGCAAACTAAATGTAATTTAACACACAGTAATGAAAAAACCCTCCTGCTTTGTTTTGGTGGTTTTGTTAGTACCCTGAGTAAGAAAGTGCTACTGATCAAAAATTGCCTAACTAATGCAGTAATTCATATCAGGTCCGTATATTTTATTTATCTGGCTCTATTGTTATCAGTCATTTATTTATCTGTATTACAGAAGCACCTGGAGACTCCAGATATGGGGCTCATTGTGCTCCAGTCTGTACGACCATAATAAAAAAAATAAATCTAGACTACAGAGATATTCCATCCACGTGCAAAGAGAGAAAGTGGGAGGAAACTCAGGCTCATAAATAAAATGGTAAGTAAGTTATAGTGGTCCTACTGCACCTGCAGCCTTGCCCTTATAGACTCTTGGATTACTGCAATTGAGAATGTGCTATAAAACAAGTAGTGCAACATTATCTTGTTTCCAGTTAATACGTGTGTTTGCTAAGCTCCCCCTTATCTAAGTTATTTGCTTTTCTCTAATGATCCAGTCTTTGTCAGGCCCAGAGACCTTTCAAGCTATATTTAGTTACAAGCAGCTCCCACCTGCCTGTAATGAACACCCAGCTCAGAAGACTTCAGGCTTCTTTCCTTATCTCATTTTCCTGTGCGTTCAGTAGAAGGTCCTGGGCTGAGGGCTGCCAAGGCCCTACAAGTGTGAGTCTCAAGGTGTCTAAGTTCTATGGAAACGTGTCTGGAGTCATTCCACCTTTGAAGAAGTAGAATTGATGGGAGCAGGGAGCCATGAGGAGCCCTTGCAGACAGAGCTGATGGTGACTAAAACTGAACACAGCTTTAACTTTCTCAGTAAGCTGTAAAATGGGAGCGGGGAGCCATGAGGTGCCCTTGCAGATAGAGTTGATGGTGACTAATACCAAACACAGCTACAACAGCCTTCCCACAGCAACTTTCCCCAGTAAGCTGTAAATTGGCAGCCTCTCCCAGAGGTACAAGAGTGTGAAATGCTCTTTGTCAAATAAATATGTTTGTGTCAATTAAGAATGAGGGTTCAGCCAACTGTGTGCTAAGTAGGTGACTGGCTCTTTAATAGATCTTTCTTACTAGTTTTTCCACAAGTTTTTATGTTCTGTTTTCATAGAATCATAGAATGATTTGGGTTGGAAGGGACCTAAAAAGTCACCTAGTTCCAACCCCCTGCCGTAGGCTGGGACACCTTCCACTAGGTTGCTCAGAGCCCCATCCAGCCTGGCCTTGAACGCTGCCAGAAATGGGGTACCCACAGATTCTCTGGGCAACCTGTTCCAGTGCCTCATCACCCTCACAGTAAAGGGCTTCTTTCTGTTTTCAAGCTTCTTTCCCTTTGAAAAGCAAAATTTTACTTTCTGTTCTTGTTTCACTTTCTTTTATATGGAAGAAAAGAATTGCAATTTGATGTTATTCTGCATTTATGATGCTGACTACTCTGCCAGGGATGATTTTCTTGACTATACCCATTCATTCACTCTGCCATATTTCTGATGATTACTCTGGTTCAGCTATCACCCCCACTGAAGATGAAAATACTGTGTTTCCACACACCCTTTTCCAAATCCTGTTCCATCAGTAGTGACAACCATCTATTTTTTAAACACTTGCTCCAGCACTTGTTCAGTTGCATTGTAAGCCTTGAAAGTGGATTCTAATTAAGTCACCTAAATCAGGAAATAAGCTTTATCAATTCAATATTAATAGTCCAGAGATTTTAACACAGTTTGGTATGGTCAGCTTTTTCTAAGGAGGAAGGGTTAAAGTTAAATAATCAGATCAATCAGAAATGTTGACTTGCTTTTAATGCATTCACATTTGAAACATTTGAAGTTAGACATCATTTGTTTGCCTCAGCAGCCATTTGTTTCAAATCAGCAGTCAGAAATGGCAGAAAATTATTGACTTTTGACGTGAAGTTTTGTGTTGCCACACCAGGGCCTTAACTTAATTCTGCCTTTAAAAGATGAAATGCATTTAGAACTGCTTAAAACCACATGTTAAATTGGCTGCCTTATCTGTCTTAGCCAGCATTTAATACATTTAATACATGTAATACATTTTACATTTCTCCACAGGCAAACTGATGGTGGTACCCAGGCCCACCACAGCTTGGCACATATCAGAGTGTCTGTGCTTCAGTGCTCATCGTGACTGTCACAATAGCCTCAGAGAATTAAAATATATTTCCTGTACTGTGAGTCAGACCTAGGTATTAATAATAAGCTCAATTTAAGTGGGAAGAAATAATTTTTCTTTTCATTTACTGGTGCTGATTTACCATCTTCTTTAAGAAAACCAACAAGCCCAACCCTCCTGAAAATTACCTGCAACAAAAAAGAGATTCAGCCTAATGTTCTGTCAAGGAAATGGGCTGAGACAATCTGCTGCTATACTTAAATTTTTTTAAGCATATTTCTCTCTCTTATTCCAAGCACTCAGTTGATATCACTTCCCTCCATGTCATCCTCCTCTCTCTTTAGACTGCTAACACTCTTTTTGTCCTTGATATAATTTCATAGAGAACCTACCCGAAAACTCAAAGCTTTGAAGGGGACATTTGCTGTCCTCAGGCCAAGCTGCACAGAGAAATGTCTGCTACCCTACAGCACAACAACCAAACATGCAAAATTACAAGCTCTTCCTCTTCAAGTGCACCTGAGGGTCTACAGGTATATTTCTAGTTTAAAATGTAGTTAAGGTACCTTAGATTGATGTTTCTAATTTCTTCACCAGCTGGATAGCTATTATCCAAGCAACTCTGGCTTACAGGCATTGACTGCATTTATCCAGCACTCTGCTGTTCCTGTTCATTGTCACACGCCTGCCAACAAAGAAAGCAGTTTTCATATGGAAAAATAAGTATTTCTCTTCTGCTTTTTTACCTCTTTTAAAGTTACTTAGAAGTAAAGGGGGTTGGTCCTCCCAGCCACATAGATTTCTGTGCTAAAATCATGTTCTTTTAAACTCAAAGTACCTTGTTCCACATACAGTGCAATAGGGTGAGCTTTTCCCTGGTATTATAACCCCCTCTCCAAGTGGTATCTCTCCTTTGAGAGATCTGCTCAGACATCTCTGTCAAAGTTGCAGTGTTGTGACAATTCCCATCAGGTAATCTAATTGCATAATGTGAAGAAAAGCTAAATCAGATAGAAATTGCCATTTGGAAATATCAGAAATTAATTAGTTGACATTGAATTAATGGAAATTTTTTTAAGTAGTTGTAGAAGACTTTTACATAAATCTTGGGTGAATGGAGATTTGTGTGGTATATCACGCAGCAATTAGGAACTTGTGTTTTCCTCTTTTCACTATAGTGAGAAGTGACTCATAAGGTGAATGCTGAGTTGTGATGGTTACCAGATGTAGCAAAAAATCAGCTCTCTGTTGGACTGGATCAATGGATCAATGTGAGGTGAGCACCTTTACTGTTTTAGCAAGATTTTGGCTTTGTCTCCCTGTGGATATTGCACATTTCAGGCAGCTGGCTCTGCAAAGGTACAGGGATAACTTTGATTAAAGCAGATTGCTAGCAACTCTTTGAAATTCAGAGTGATGACTGCGTTGGGGGCCAGCAAAGGTCCTCTGAGCT